>VDFB02281492.1:986641871-986666488 GCA_007258455.2 Sequoia sempervirens
GTGGTGAATTCACCTCTAATGAGTTTAACATGTGTTTGTAAACTTCATGGAATAAAGAGGCATCTCTATGCCTCTAGAACTCCTAAGTAGAATGGAGTTGTTGAAAGGAAAAATAAAAATTTTCATGAAGCTGCAAGGACTATGATGAAAGAGGAAAATCTACCAAAAGTCTACTGGAGAGAAGTTATTCATATTGCTATTTATATACTTAATAGAGTTCAAGCTAAAGCTAACAACACAAAGAATCCCTATGAGCTATGGTATGGAAGGATTTTGAATATGAAATGCTTTAGAGTATTTGGATGAAAATGTTACATAAAAATAGAAGAAGAAAAATTAGGAAATTTTGATGCAAGGTTTGATGAAGGTATCTTCCTTGGATATTCTCTTAGAAAAAAACCTTATAGATGTTATAATAAAACATTGAGAAGGATAATTGAAAGTGTAAATGTTAAATTTGATGAAAACTTGCATAATTCTATTTCAGTGGATAGATATGTATCAGATGAACCTAATTGCAGTGAAGAAGAAGAAAAATTTGATGGATATGAAGTGAAAAATGAAGAGGAAGAAGCTTCAAAGAAGACCCCTAAAAACCCTAAGTATGTGAAAAATAATCATTCTAAATATGAAATCATTGGAGACAAGAGGAAAGTTGTGTTGAAAAGAAGCAAAGCTAATGAAGTTGAGGTAAATATATGTTTACTTTCTAAAGTTGAACCTAAAAAATTAAGTGAAGCATGTAAAGATGAAAATTGGATGAAGGTGATGGAAGAACTTATGCAAATAAAGAAGAATCAAACTTGGGAATTGGTCCCTAGACTTGAAAAAAAGAACATATTTGGAACTAAATGGGTATTCAAGAACAAGTGGAATGAGAATGGAGTAGTAAGAAATAAGGAAAGAATTGTGTAAGGGTTACTCACAAGTGGAAGGTATAGAATTTGATATTTTTGATCTTATGGCTAAGATAGAAGCTATCAAAATATTTTTGGAATTTCCAACACATAAAGACTTTAAGACTTATCAAATGGATGTGAAGTCTTCTTTTCTAAATGGTGAATTGGAAGAAGAGGTTTACATGGAACAACCAGAAGGATTTTAGTTATCACATCAACCAGATATGGTATGTAAGTTGAAGAAGGCACTATATGGATTGAAGCAAGCTCCCAAAGGTTGGTATGTAAGGTTCAACATGTACTTGATATAACTAGGATTCAATAAGGATGCTACAAATAGTAATCTTTACTTTAAAATTGAGGAAGAAAAATTCTTCATAGTATTATATGTGGATGATATTATATTTGGTGGAAATGAGGATATATGTGTAAGAATTTTGCAGAGGAAATTCAAAAATAGTTTGAAATTTCAATATTTGGGGAGATGAATTTATTTCTTGGGCTACAAATAAATCAAATAGATAAAGGGATATTTATTTCACAATCTAAGATGTCAAAGAGATGTTGAAGACATTTGGAATGGATGACTCCAAACTGGTATGTACTCCTATGGTGATTGGTTGTAAATTGAGTAAAGATGATGATTCCCCTAAAGCTGATTAGAGCAAGTATAGATCTATGATTGATGGACTACTATATCTAACTACTACTAGACTGGATATCATGCATGCAGTTTGTCTTGTATCTATATTTCAAGAAGATCCTAAAGAAAATGATGTTGCAAGAGTGAAGACGATATTCAAATACTTAAGAGTCACTCCAGATTATGGCTTGTGGTATCCTAAGGATATTCTTTCTTGGATGTAGATTTGTGTCATCGTTGAGTAAGAAGAAGGATTCAATTTCATTATCTACTACAAAGGATAAGTATATTGTAGTAGCATCATGTTGTACACAGGTATTGTGGATGAGACAAACATTGAAGGATATTAGAGTTGTGTATGATGAACCTATATCTATCTTTTGTGATAATACAAGTGCAATTAAAATTTCAAAGAATCTAGTGATGCATTCAAAGACAAAGCCTATATCTATCAGGTATCACTTTTTGAGAGAGAAGGTTATGGAGAATTAAGTGAAGATTGAGTATTTACCTACAAAGGATCAGATTGCTAACATATTTACTAAGGCTCTTCCTAAAGATAATTTTGAGTATCTCTAAGAGAAGTTGGGGGTTATTTCCCTTCTTTTCTTGAACTATATGCATATGGAGATGCATAATTCTAATGGATCTATCCCTTTTTTGGACTGATGTTGGTGGCTACCTCTCAGGGGGAGTAGGTAGTGTCGTGTATTGTCATTGTTGTTGAGTTGTTGATTTATTTGGGTGCACTCCTCAAGGGGAGTATTCAGAGTAGGTATTTTGGTTCAATGTCAAAGGGGGAGATCAATGTAAAAATATTCTAACATTTTCCATCGATGTCAAAGATGGAGAAAGTATCATGTGAAAAAGTGCAAGGTATCAAGGGTAGAAATTTGTGTATGTTGTCTAATGATTATTGTCAAAGGGAGAGAGAATCCTATAAGGGGAGAGAGTTTAGGAATGTTGTGTAGGCTATCTAATCCAAAAAAAAAAATAGTGTTCATAGTTCTTATATTGTCTTTGATGGTTTTTCACATCTTGTGTTGCCATCATTGACAAAGGGGGATATTGTTGCAAGTATGAAGGTGTTTTCATTGATTTCAATAGGAAGTCTACTGACTGGTGTTGTCATTGATGTCAAGTATGTGATGAAGATGTCGAGGATATTGAGAAAATTGTGAAAAAGAGGAAAACAGGTTGTGCATGTATAGTTAAGACCTTGAGGAAGCATTGTGAGTACATGGAGCTATATTTTTGTTGTAGAGTATGAAGATGATTTGGATTGAAGTAATGAGCTGAGACAATGTCTCTAGTACTTTGTTTCCAAGTTCTTTTGAGAATTTTAAAACAGGCAACTGTTGTAAAGCGTTCACAGTGCGCTCTAGCATGCATCAAGTGGTTTTGTTGATCCCATTCCTATGCAGGTTTTGGCGAAGCCACTTCCATGGTTGTTAGTTGTTATATTCAAAATTACCGGATCATCAGCACGCTATATTTCTTTGCCCCAGCGTGAACCTGTTGCCCGTGATTAAGGGCCTGGAAGCTGCTGCAGGATTACATGGTTTGGTTCGTTATGTGGGTTTGGGAATTTTTCACAGCAATTTCTTTTATCTTCTATATTCAATATTTTATCGAGCCTGGCGCAGTACATGAGTTTTATTTTGGTGGGAAGTCATAGCGCAAGCGGCGGTGAGTTGGGGTGATGGAAATATGTACCGACAGCATCGATGGCAGTTTTGTAGATTATTATGGATTGTGTTCAAGTGAATTTTTCCATCTAAATGTTTCAAAATGATTTGAGCAAGTCTGTACTTAATGTTTGTGATGTTTAGTAGGGGTGTTGGTTGACCTTATGTTTGACACTACATGTGAGCTTATGAGATCATGTTGATGTGTTTTTGGATATATTTGGGTCATGGTTAATGGTTTTTGTAGGTCACCTTCATTACTTTCTACTTCAGGAATGTTTAGGTGCTAACCTTTTTTGAATTTGTATGTATAACAAATAGCTTTCTATATTGGAGAAGGTTTTTGAGGTTTAGATTGATATAAATATGTATGGTGTTGTTGTGATTTGATGAAGAAAGAAGTGAGAAGAAAGATAGATACAAGATTGATGTGAGTGATTTGAGTGATGTGATTTTGAGCAGAATAGTGTGAATTTTAATGTTAGGGTTCTTGAAGGTAGTGAGTTGAAGGCATCAAAAACTATTCATGCAAGACTACAGATGTGCGCGAACAATTCTAGTCGATTATGTTAGAACCTTAAATTTTTTCCCAATTTTATCATTATAATATACCTTGAGCCCAATGACGAAAAAATTGACCCTTATATTCCTTTTTTTTTACTCAGCTTCCCCACTACAAACAAACATATATCTTTTGTTAGGCTTGTTTGACATTGAAAGTTCTATAAAAATCCAAAATGTCATCATATATACTTTAGCAAAAACATGCCCATCTATTCCTTTACCACAACCCCGCAACAATAATTTGAACTCTTGGTAGTTTGGTGGTATATAAAAAACAATATAGAAGTATTCACTATAATACAATAGAGGCATTATAATGAAGGCACATTGAGGTAGTATAAAAGAGCTTAATTAGATAATAAATCATATTACCATGGTAAGGAAAAATGAATAGTGTAGTACAATGGGGAACAACCCGCCACCCTATGAGGAAGGAGATTATGAAGAGCAGTAGTGTAGTAAGAACCATTGTACTGTGGAGAAGATCATAAAGACATATGATTGTGTAGTAAAAATATCACTATATCATGATGAAAAACATTAAGATAAGCAATAAAATGATAATCCATAAGTGACCATTAAGAGTAATCTCTCAGTACTACAAGCTAAACATTTTAAGCTTATGGTATAGTGGTAAGAATCCCACTACCCAGTAATGAAGCATAAGGAATCTTGGGGTATAGCGTTGTATACCTTATTGTCCCGTGATACAGAATTCCTGAGATGGCAGTGCAATGGCAATGTTGATAAATGAAAAGATCCATGACCTCACTATCCTGTGGCATTTGATAGAAGTGGCGACAATATTGCAATCTAGATTGTCAGGCAATTATTAGTAGTTGTGTTATTAAATGGACAACTCATAACAACCCTCAAATCTTGTGAAATCAATAGTACACATTCAAACTTGAAGTGTGAGGTGATCAAAGAATACTTAGTGTGAAGTTGATATTAATGTCAACATGACTGAACATAGAAGCCATTAAATTGAGGATTTGACATTACTCTAGAATTCATTTGTTAGGAATTACTATGCAATGGGTTGGGAGATAGAAGATGAGAAACTCAAAAACCATCATAAACTAGGTAAGTGTGTAGAACCCACTATGAAGAAATTTTATGAGCACAAAATTATATGAAATTTTGCATTTGAAAACTTAAAAATACAAGTAGAAGTAGCCAATTAGTATCATGCCTCCTAAAAAGAAAGAACCTAAGATTGAAAATGATGAACCTACGGTTAAAAAGAGGTCATTACAACAATCTATCTTGGATATCCTACCTGACTCAACCGACAAAGGGTACAAGAAATTTTTCAAGGATACAAATCATGGTTGTAGAGATGCCCTTATCTCTATCTCTGAGTTGGAATTCTTTTGGTATTTTTATGACAAGAGGGAGGGAAAGATTCTAGTGTAAAACCCATGAACATTAGACTTGGCTAAGTTAATTTTCCCTAATAATTATATAGATGTAGAGTTCATTAGAGCTTTAACTTAGAATTACCATCCTACTACTAGGTCTATAAGATTTCCAGATGGTTCACCATTGGTCATGTTAACTAAGGCAACCATCATTGAATGTTTTAACCTAAACAAACAAGACCTAACTGAGATTGATTTGCAAAGAAGTGAGGAAGATTACACTAGATTGAGAAAGACACATATGAGTGATGAACTCCCCATATATATGAAAAGTGGTGTCAACAACAAGGTGATACCTATCTCCCCTTCTACCACTGAACCATTTTCTATCTCATATTTTCAACTTTATTTTAAGAAATCCTATTTTTATTTCTATCAAATACTTGGTATAGATGTGCAAGAGCGATTTTTTGTTATTTTAATGATGATGGATATGTGAATTCATAACCCCAAGAAAAAAAATGAATATGATTTCACCTCATATCTTGAGAAGACAATATATGAAGGATTCCTACAAGTTAGATGGAATAGACGGAATAGAGCCCCAATAAAATTTAGGAAAAATTCTTTAATCTGCCAATTGGTATTGTACCAAAATATAGATAGATGGACAAAAAGAATGTGTTTGGGTAAGATTGATCAATGAGGGAACTTCCTACTTGTGCAAGGATGGTGTTATATATGGGATAGTAGATGCCAAAAATTTGATTATGTAGTATACCATGATGAATTTATGCAAAAATTTATGAATGTTTTTGGAAACTCATTTCCAAGACTACACAAACCTATACTACAACTATTGATGCCTTTAGCTTCAAGACCATAACAAGGCCATACTCATAAATTGGTGATTGGTTTTTTCTATGAGATGTCACAATAATTAGGATTCAAGGATTCCCACATGCCCCACATATATTTCTAAAATTTTCTTCTCTTTGGCTAGCTTTCTTAGAGTTTATCTAGAAAATGTTGTGGATGGAAAAGGAAGTCATGGAAAAACAAAAAAAAGGGGACATTTCTACCCAATTTGACAACATGTGGAGAATTATTAGTGGGATATGATACTCTTGAAGAGTTACAAAACTACCTCAAAGCAAGGTAATATTTAAGGTCACATGTACTTCATAAGGAAAACCATAACTACCAAGGCTACAATCACTCATCAAATTGATTATGAAGAGGATATAATTAGAAATTGCTTTACCCCTCAAGAGGTATATCAGAGGAAGAGAAAATGGGAAATCATAATGAAGCTTGAGGAAGAAAGGAAGAAGAATAACATTGGTTTCTTGGTGTATTTTGTAGAAGAAGAAGATCCTCTCAAGAGGATAGATTTGATAATTGATAAATTTTATCCGATGTATGTTAAGTCTACAGAAAAGGAGGAGAGGCCCACCGAATTGTCTCCCAAGAGGCCAAGTGGTATTGTAACTTAAGATCCTTCTCCTCATACTATTTTAGTATGCCATGCTCTTCCATAATCACCTCTTAAACAACCACTTCCTAAGAAACAAAGGATACAAGAGCCACATCCATTAGTTTCCTATGCAATAAGTGGGAAAGTTGGAGATACCTAGGAGGTAGCTAGTGTGTTAATACACTTAAAGGATAATGTTGAAGTAGACCAACCAATTCATGAAACTGAATCCCATAAGCTTGAAGCTAGAATTGAAATCCATGTATAGGGAGAGAGAAATGCATCAGGATGAAAGGGTAATTGTAGCCCTCAGGTTTGTAGAAGATGATGATTTTATCAAGACTCCTAAATGTAAAGATTTCTAGATGAAAATGAGGATGAGAGAATTTAAGGAGAGGGTCGAAATAAATAAGATGGGTGTTGAAGAACCCCAATATGACTAAATTGTATCTCAGACCTTCAATGAATTAAAGATTAATAATGTTGATATTATCCCATAGTAGGCTAGAGAAATGGTCATGAAAAATGATTCACTTATCATCCTAGGTATTAAATCAAATTAAATTTTCTTACTTGATCAAGAAAGAACACAAGAGGACCTGATGATGATTGCTGAGTTTGATTCAGATGAAGGAATGAGTGGCATAGGATACAACCCAAATATTGATACCTTGACCTTCTAGGACAAACAAAGAAGTACAGAAAAGCCAAGGTTATTGGATGTGGTGTAGTAAATGAGAGGATTAGCCATGGTGAAGACATTAAAAGATACATCTCCTTTGGAGGCTTAACCATAGAAATTCATTCAGCCATGTTCATACGAGCTATTATTAAAGAGATAGAATCCATACTCATAGAGTATGAAAATGAAAAAAAAAATATGAATAATGAAGTGACCAAAATGTTCATAGAAAATGTGAGATTGAAAGAGCAATTGAAAGGAGTAGGGCCCTAAAAAAGTAGACAAATGGTATTGTACCAACCTATCAGTACCCAACTAGTAGATAAGGATAGTGCTTCTACTGAGAAAATGAATATACTAAGGCAAGAGATTGAAGAATTAAAGAAAGTAAAAAATGAGGCTAAAGAGGGGGTGAGGAAGCAAATCCTCAATGTTTTAGAGAAGGCTTTAGAACATAGGATCAAGCTAAACATTCATAAATTAGAGAATGTGTATGAGTGTTAAACTTCCCTATCATGAGCAAGTGATAAAATGAAGACCCATGTGCCCATACTAGATCCCCTCTTTAAGAAGTGGTAACCCATACACAACACATTGATGACCTTGTGTAGAGTTTTACAGAGAAGTATTGAGGCTCCTGGTTTTGTAAATCCCACTAAGAAAATGGTAAAGATGGGAATTGATGAATATCAATTCATATCAGGTGAAGATTAGAAGATCAATTGAAATGGTGGATTCATTCCATACACTGAAACAATAGTTTGTTCCAAGAATATTAAAGGATGATGATCAATTGAAAGATATTAGTGAGTGGAAGAATGACTTTGACTAGATTATTCCGGATTGTATTGTTCATATATAGAAAGATGGTGAACTGAACTTACATAGCCTCAATCTAATCATGGATGGAATCATGGCTTTAAATGCTAGTTATTCTAAGTTCATTATAGACACAAGAGGGTTACTAGATAGCCGATAGAAAAATCACCTTGCAAATTTATTGAAGATTCAAGAATAGAAATGGCCGCATGACTATACAGTGTATTAATGGGAGCAAAAGTATTTGGATCCTCTAGAAGAATAGGCCTCGAGACTATCACAGTGGAAGATCTAAGCATTCAAGACCTCTATATGGAGAGGAGGACCTTCTAAGATTAAGATGATCATGGGTCCTTGACATTGATTAATAGATTTAAGTGCATTACGAGTGTTATAGACTTTTAGTCAAAAAAATTTACTTTCTCTCTTACCACTTGTTTCTCTTAATCATGTTTTAAGCAAAACTAATGTTTGCTTTATATGAAAGGGCATGAATTTTCAAAGGATTCTTATTTTCTAATAGTCTGATTTTTTTGCTTCCCATATAAAAGGGAAACCAAGACTAAATTTTGAGATCATCATTATATAGCCATCATAGAATTGAATGCATGAAATTTTTTTGATACATTGTAAAATATTTTGAAGTAATCAATGGAGAATAAAATTTAATCTACTGGGTATGTGCAGGATCATCATGGAAAAAAAAGGCCCTTAAGCGGCAAAAAATTCAAAAAAATCAGAGTTAGGCAACTTGACGTAAAATTTTGAATAAGTTATCTATATTATTTCAAAAATATGTAAAATAGAATTTGTAGAAAATTGAATGTAGTTTCTAAACTACTAGGTTTGTTTAAAAAGAAAAAAAAATCTATTTTTTAGGAAAATTTGAAATTTCAATGAATAGTACCTTAAATTTCAGGGAAAAAATAAGTAGGTGTTTGTCCCACCTAACTAACTAATAAAATGATAATATTTTTTTATAATATTTTAGATATTAGTAGAGGACCATGTCCCAATGTGATACATATTTTTGTAATTTTTTCTAAGTAAATAATTAATTATGATTTTTATTACAACTTTTAGAAAAATATAAACACGTATGTCTGACCACCTTAACTTGGTCAAAACTTCATGAAATTCAATTTATTTTTTTAATCTTATAGTATGCAAAGCATAGAATGTGACACATATTTTTTATTCAAAAAATGATACCGCTTGAAAGCTATAAATGTTTCTTTTTCAACTTTAATTAAAGACTTTAGTCATAATTCAAAAATAATAATTTCTTATTAAATTCAAAGTAAAGCATAATTTAGATTGGTGGAAAGCTGAGAATCTCCTTTAAAAACCCTTTTCGTTTCATCAATTTTGGGTAAAAAAAAAGTTGTCAGCCACATACCCATCATATTGCCACTTTTTGGCCCATCATGATCTTGCACATACCCTAGTGTTTGAATTTTAGTCTCAATTATTTATTGATATCATTGTGTAAGATTTTGTGGTTATCTCCAGTATGATATTTTCTTGTTATTCAAATTGAATATATTAAGTGTATTTTTTCAAGACACATTTTCTACCCTTGTGTGATTCCTTTGAATTGGTTCCTTCAAGTAAGGATTAAATCCTCTTAAATAATCATAGTAACTTGAATGTCTCATTTGGATCGATAAGAAGAACCCCATAGTCAATTCATTGCACGATTATGCCTTCCATAAACACTTACTATGCCAAGTAATTAGAGTTGCAGCTAGAAGGAGGATACACATATCATATACATCTTGACTCCATTACCCCATAGGATAAGATATTGATCAATTTCAAACTATATTTCACAAAAGAATCATTTATAGCTTTTCATTTTTCAATTATACGAGTAGCAGTTAGAAATAGTAGTTAATTGGGCACTCAAGTTATCTATTTCAAACCTTATTCCATATTGAATTAGATAGGGAAAAAGATAAGTTAATTGGAAGAATTAGATAAACCACATTCAATTTTCTTAATATCAATTTGTAGGAGATAACATTTATAAGGGTACACCCAGCTAGGTCTAGCAGAAACTAAAGAGCAAGGAGTTCTAAACCATATTGCTTGAATTTTTTCATTAGCCAAAACATTATTAAACCTGGCCATAGAGCTTGACATACTCTTAAGTTTTGCAATGTGCAATTTTTGGAACCAACAGATTGGTGAATCTACTAGGGACAACCTAGTAATCCCTGGGTCTAGACCATTTCATCATAGAGTAAGAATTTTTTTGCATTGTGTAATTATAGCTTCATCTAACTAAGTAGGGGATTCTACTAGAGATGAACCAAGATAATCTTATTTATACCTTAACACCAAAATAACACGTATTTTCTCACTTTTTCAGAAAAGTGGGTGGAGTCTCTACTACATCATTCTAAAATCATTGTATGAATGGGAAATTAAAATACATATAAGAGAGGTTGAATCCTAGGCATCAAAGTATCATAGTCTCCCACATCATGGATGAAAAAAGGTTATTACATTAGAACAACAAATCAAATAAAGATAAAATATGGACAAATGGAAACAAAGATAGTTCAAGATCTCCTCCTATTTCAAAGGAAAATACTAAAGGGCCCTCTACAAAAAAAACTATAAACATGGAGTCATAAAACAATAAAAAAAATGAGAAAAACATTATTATGGAACAATAATTTAGTATATACAACTCACCTATAGATAAAATACATGATGGGGAGAAATTTCTACCAAGAGAACCTCAGAGTCAAACTAGGCATTGTAGTTTATACAATACTCTACTTAATTTTGAAACTGACCCTCGAAGCATCACTGAGTTTGAGGTACAACCTGAACACAAAAGGAAATATAATGAAGCACGAATGAATTATAGGAATGGATAGTTCAAAAATATATAGAAAATCCATGTAATAGTACACCACAAATGGTAAATTTTATAGAAGCTAAAGGTAGTCTTACCACAACAAAGGAATTGACAACTCAATAATTAAAACAAGCAATAAAAGAGATGGGAGAGGAACTTGAGAAGAAATAACTCTTAAAAATTAAATATTAAATGGCTCAAAATTTACTCCAAGTCAATGCTCAACCTACAAAAAATGGGCCACAATATGTGCCTCCCCATCACCAATTTGGATATCCAAATTCAAATAGGTCACAAATACCACTTAATAGCATAGGAGGAAAAGTTGGAAGTGCTTCACATATTCACCATCTACAACATAATGCTTCAACACCAACCATCTCAAACTCAGGAGGGAATGCATACCATGTACCTATTCAAGGGGAAGTAAATAATTTGAATCAAGCATATAATTAATATAAACATAAAAATCTACAACAACATACTCAAAGAAGTACCAATCCCCCTATAAGTCATAACCAAGGTATGTATCAAGGAACATATCATCAACAAAAGGTTCCTAGTACGAACAATATTAGCCTCACCAGGGGAAAAATCCGCCTATGAGAGGACCTATGAACATAGATAGATACATGCTACTCAACTTCAGTTGTATTCAAGGATACCTAAATGCCATCAACAATGAAATGAGAAATGTAGTTCCCAAATTCTCTCGAAACAATTTTTTCTTTTGGGAAAGCCATATAAATTTATTTGAGATAGTCATGAATTCTTTTGACATTCAAGAAGAAGATATCTTCATGAAATTGTTTATGCAATCATTGATAGAGGATGCAAGAGATTTGTATAAAACTTTACCTAATTCTTATATCAATTCTTGGCCAGTATTAAAAATGAAATTTAGAAAGCAATATGGGGATCATTCAAATCCAAATTTTTCCTTGCATGAACTAACAAATATTAAAAAAAGATGCAACAAAGAAATCAATTACTTTAACACCAGATTCAATATTTTATTGAACAAAATTCCACACCATCTGAAACCTACAAACCCCATGTGCCTAGTGTTTTACTTAAATGTATTTGATCCGAAGATGAGTTACGATCATAGAATGATAATCCTCTTAACCTAGATGGGGCATTTAAAGCTACTAAAAATATAGAAAATAATAAAAGGTTTGTAGAGAAGATAGGTAGAAGAGATGATGCTAGGTTAGTACAAAACATAGAAACCAATCAACATAAGCAACATAATCAATACAACAATGACAAACCAAGGTTACATGATATACCCTAAAAGACAAACTAGAAGTATGGAAGATCGATCATCGACATGATCAAAGGAAAAATAGAGGTAAAGAAACCCCAAACCCATTCAGGAGGCATGAGACTAATGTGGTGGAAAATACTCCATGGTTTGTGCCTTGTAATTTACCCCATGCTCCTAAATATTGCATAGTTACACAATTAGTTCAAGGAGATGAGATGGAACATGAGCAAAAAAAAGTATATCACATGGTAAATATGATGAAATTTAGACCTTATAAGGTCCAAAAAGAATATTCATCTTCGAAAGAAGAGGGATTTGAGTATGATTTAAACAATCATAATTATAATGTTCACATGGTCCAACAAGAAATATTTTCAAATCAAGAAGATGACAATGTAGAAGGTTATTAGTTTAGTACCACAAAACAACAACCAAACCAAACACTATTAATGGAACCAACTAAAGAAGAAATAAGAGCTCTTATAATGGCTATTGTGGTGCAGGCTAAAAGTAATTATAACCTAAGGAATAGAACTATAAACCCAAATAATGGAAAACCAAGGGGCTTATTCATAAAATATCAAAGAAATAAGGACACTCCAAATAACCAAAGGAAAGGTGAGAAGAAAAAAACTCAAAACAATGTACCAAAGGGAGAAATAAAAAATTGACCAGGACAAAATGAGGGATAATGTGAAGCAATAAACTGAAGAAAAAAACTACACTAAATTAGAAAAGGTAGAAAAATTGATGATTTCCCCCTCATTCAACATAGCACAAGCATTATCTAAGATCAAGATGCCACTACCATTGCTAAAATTGATGAAGGTTGATGAATATAGAGATAGTGTGATCAAACTGATCTCAAATGTACTCAACAAGCAACAAAACTAGAACAAAATTAAAGATAAATCAAAAACCAAGGTAAATAATGTGGGACAATAGATCATAAAGACACTTAAGGTTTATCTTGTTGACACCTTGACAAAGAATCCTTCTTAGGTAGATCCATTCTATACTACATTACTGATCAACAATAAACTGCTAAAAAATTGCATGATTAACTCAGGAGCAACAATAAATATCATGTCTATGGTAGTCATGAAAAAATTAGGCTTATGGGGGGATACTATATATGAGAACTGTTATACAATGGACAAAAGATCTGCCCCTATTGTAGGAGTCACGTGGAATGTAGAATTGAAGTTAGCTTCTTACCCTAAAGCTAATTACATAATTGATATCAATGTAGTAGACACCCCTCCATATTATGACATGTTATTATCCAAACAATGGACTGCTACAATTGGGGAAATGCCCAATTAGACTTGTCATATGCAACAATACTAGTTAATGGAAGAGAGGTTAAGTTGTATAAGGAACTAAGATCTAAACAAATCATAGAACACCTTAACCCAAATCAAATGAACTATTTTTATGATGCAGATCTTGGAAGCTTTAGAATTGAGAATTCACAACCTGATTTACAAAACAAAAACCCAATTGAAAAGGAAGTTCAACTTGATGAATAAGGCATATGGAAAATGTATCTTGACGGTGCTTGTAGAAAAGGTGGAAATAGAACATGAATAGTGTTTATTTCACCAACTGGTAAAACATTAAAATACTCATTCTTACTAACATTTGAATGCACTAAAAACATAGTAGAATATGAGGCGTTGTTGTTGGACCTAAATATTTCCACAAGTTATGGAATAAAGGTTTTAGCAGTGTATGGAGACTTTGAATTGATTGTCTCACAAATCAAAGCAAATAATTCATAAAAAAATAAAAGGCTTAAGCAATACAAGCATGTTGTTTGGGATGCCATAGAAATTTTTTATGCATTCTCCATAGATTGTTTGGAGAGATCTAAAAATATAATGGAAGAATTTTTAGAAAATATTTCTCTAAAGAGCAATGACATTACTTTAGTAGTCATAATAGAGGTAGAATTCAAGACAAGACTTGCAATCCCTGATAATATTTATAATTGGAAAGTTTTCAATGATGATGAAGACTTAATTAAGTTTCTCCATTGCATAGATCAATATGAATCTCAAGAAATAGATTTTAATGCATTTGTTGAGGAGGTAGATGTTAAAGAAATTGTCATTGGGTAAGAAGTGGCACAACTTAAAATGAACAAAATAACAAAGGGTTTGGTGGCTCTAGAAAAAGTAGTTGATGGCAATGGGTATGTGCAGGATCATGGTGGGCCAAAAAGTGGCAATGTGATGGGTATTTGTAGGGTATGTGGCTGATGACTTTTTTTTTACCCAAAATTGATGAAATGAAAAGGGTTTTTAAAGGAGATTCCTAAATTTCCACCAATATAAATTATGATTCACTTTGAATTTAATAAATAATTATTATTCATTTTCTATTTGAACTACAACTAAAAGTCTTCGACAGATAGGTTGATTGAAAATATCTATATTTCAACATCCACATTTTTGAACTAAAATATGCTGCCACATTCTCTATGTTTCTTGCATACTCATATGATTAAAAGAAAAAGAGACTCTGAATTTCATGAGTTTCGACCAAAAGTTATGGTCGTATTTTAGTTTTATATTTTTGTGCCTGTAATAAATCATAATTAATTATTTAACAGTTAGGTACTGGTGGTTTATGTAGACATGAGTCCTCTATTTATGTCTAAATATTATGTAATATTTTCATTCTTTATTAGAAAGGAGGTGGTTTCGTGACATACACCTACTTCTTATTTTTCCTTGAAATTTTAAATTTTCACCAAATAGATTTTTTTATTTTCTAAATAAACCTAGTAGTTTAGAAACTACATTCAGTTTGCTACAGATTTTATTCTTACATATTTTTGAAATAATATAGATAACTTATTCAAATGTTTATGTCAAGTTGCCTTACTCTGATTTTTCTAAATTTTTTTCCACTTAAGTGCCTATTTTTTCCATGATCTGCACATACCCTAATGAGATATCCCTTTTGAAGCAAACACCAATGAAGCTAGAAGATATTGAAGAGATCAATCTTGGGACTGATATGGCTTCTAAAAGGGTGTACATTGGCAAAAATATCAGCCCCAAGGTTAGAGAAATGCTTATATCCTTGCTTAGGAAATATAAGCACATGTGTTTCTTTGTCATATGATGACCTAAATGCTTAAAAAAAAGACCTATTCCAGCATGGAATCCCACTAAAACTAAATTCCAAGCCTTTGAGGTAGAAACAAAGGCCCATATATCCTACGTTGGAACCCAATATGCAAGAAGAACTAATGAAGCTTATAGATGGTTGCATTACTAAACCCATTATGCACTCTTCTAGGGTCTCAAATTTGGTACCAATAAGAAAGAAGAATGGAGACATAAGATTATGTGTGGATTTTTGCAACCTAAATGTTTCATCACTCAAAGAAAATTATCCCTTCCCAAACATGGAAGCCATGCTGCAAAGGGTAATAGGTTGTGAGCTATTGTCCATGATAGATGGATTCTTTGGCTACAACCAAGTAAAATTCAAAGAATCAAAGTAGTACAAGAGTTCTTTCACCACACCCTGGGGTACATATATCTATGCGAGAATGCCCTTTGTCCTTAGGGTATGTGCATGATCATCATGGAAAAAATAGGCCCTTAAGTGGAAAAAAATTCAAAAAAAATAGAGTTAGGCAACTTGACATAAAAATTTGAATAAGTTATCTATATTATTTCAAAAATATGTAAAAATAGAATCTGTAGCAAATTGAATGTAGTTTCTAAACTACTAGGTTTTAAAAACAAAAAAATCTATTTGGTGAAAATTTAAAATTTCAATGTAGTGGTACTTAAATTTCAAGGAAAAAATAAGAAGTAGGTGTCTATCTGACCACCCTGACCACAATAAAATGATAATATTTTTTTATAAGATTTTAGATAAAAGTAGAGGACTCATGCCCTGATGTGATGCATATTTTTTTGTAATTTGTTTTCAAGTAAATAATTAATTATGACTTTTTTATTACAACTTTAAAAAAATATAAAAACTTGTATGTCTGACCACCTTAACTTGGTCAAAAATTCATGAAATTCAATTTTTCTTTTTTTAATCCTATAGTATGCAAAGCATAGAATGCGATGCATGTTTTGGATTCAAAAAATGTGATACCGTTTGAAAGCTATAGATTTTTTTCAATCAGCCTATCAATTATGACTTTAGTCATAATTTGAATAGAAACTATATAATAATTACTTATTAAATTCAAAGTAAAGCATAATCTATATTAGTGGAAAGTTGAGAATCTCCTTTAAAAACCCTTTTCGTTTCATCAATTTTGGGCAAAAATATAGTTGTCAGCCACATACCCATCATATTGCCACTTTTTGGCCATCATAATCCTACACATACCCCTCACAAACACTAGTGCCACATTCCAATGAGCCATGGACATAGCTTTTACTAATCTAATCAATACCATACTAGTGGTTTACCAAGATGACTTGACCACATATTTAAAAAGAGCAAAAGATCATTCTGAACATTTGGAAAGAATATTTATTAAGGCCCTTGAATATGGTATATCTTTAAACCTAAAGAAATTCCATTTTGTTATGAAAAAAGGAAAATTATTGGGACACATAATCTCGAAAGATGGAGTGAGGATTTATCCTAAAAGAGTGGAAGCCATTGATAAATTACCATCCCAAAAATAGTAAAGGCTCTTCGGTCTTTCTTTGGGAAAATAAATTTTGTCAGGAGATTCATCTCAAACTTTATTAAAATTGTAAAACATATGTCAAAGATGCTAAATAAGGGCTCAAAAGTTGATTGGACAACTGAAGCTATTGATGCATTTATATCAACTAAGAGAGAAATTAAAGAAGCCCCTATATTAAAATCTCTAGATTACAACCAACCATTTCAATTTTTTTCTTTTGCATCCTTTCATATAGTTGCAGCCATAATATTACAAAAGAATGAGGAAGGATATGAACAACTTATATCATTCATTAGAAAATCACTCCAAGGGGTAGAATTGAAGTATGATTCATTGAAAAGCAATCCTATTCTCTTGTAAAAGAAGTTAAAGCATTTAGACCTTACCTAGTGGGGGCACAAGTAATAGAATATGTGCCAAATGTTGTAGTTAAATATGTGTTTATACAAATTGAGGCCACATGAAGGAGGTGTAGGTCGATAAATGAAATTCAAGAATTCAATATTGATATCAAAATCACAAAATTAATAAGAGGAAAAGGACTAGCCAAGTTAATGGATGAATCTAGTTTTGAAGCTGCACAAGTCTGTAGTGTGGGAGAGGAAGATAAAATGGTTTCAAGTATCTCAAATATATGAAGTGTCCTATAAATTTGAGTAATAATCAAAAAATAACTTTAAAACTCCAAGCATCAAAGTATGTATTAATAAATGGAGACCTATATTGGCAGAAAAAGGATGGTACGCTTTTTCTATGTTTGGATGAAACACAGGATGAGTGCACTTTGAAATAAATGCATAACTAAGTATGTAGGGGAAATTTCTCAACGAATACCACTGCACACAAAATACTAAGGTTAGGTTATTACTAGGAAAAAATCATTAATGATGCCCACAAATATGTAAGAAAGTGTGAAGCATGTCAAAAAAATTCTGGAAAAATGAATTACCATGGGGCCCTGCCATTGATACCTATGCAAGTTGAATCCCCTTTCCATCAATTTGGAATTAATTTTATAGGGGAAATCATAGATAAATATAGTGGCAAGAATAAATGGATTCTGGTGGCCATTGATTATTTTACAAAATGGATAGAAGCAATACCAAAAAAAAAGCCACTAGTAAATTTGTGATTAATTAGAAAATATCACCACTAGATTCAAAGTTCATGTTAGTTTGATCACAAACAATGGCATGTGCTTCAGGTCAGATGAATTTAAGAGATTTTGTGAATCATATGGCATATTAATTTCATATGCCTCACCATATAATCCTCAATCAAATGTACATGAAGAATCTAGCAACAAGAGAATCATAAATATAGTCAAAAGGATGCTAGATAATAACAAGAAAGCATGGGATTCCAAATTGAGACTAGCATTATGGGTAGATATAATTACTATAGAAAGACCACTAGAAAATCTCCATTTGAACTAGTGTATGCAACCCAAGATAGGATTTCAATGCATAATCTCTTACCAATATATAAATTCATATTACAAGAAGATATTGGCATCCTAAATCTATGGAAGAGAGGATGGAGAAATTGGCAGAGTTGGATGAAATTAGATCTCAGGCTTAGAAGAAAAATGAAAATATACAAAAAAAAATGAAGTATCTATTTGATAAAAAGGCAAAAGATATAAAATTCAAAATTGATCACATGATTCTCATGTGGAATGCTAAAAATCGGGATAAAGGAAAGCATGAGAAATTTGAAGCATTTTGGTTAGGACCATTTGTCATCAATGATAAATGTCGAGATGATTCACATTATCTACAGAATATGGTAGGAGAAGATCAAGAATTTCAAGGGCATGGGAAATTATCAAAGAACTTATTTTCTTAAAATCTATTATTTTCCTTTCATAGTAGTTTAGGTTTTCATGTCCCTTCCCTTCTCTTTTAAACCACCTTCACCTATTAGTCTATGTCCCAAAGAATATTTTTGGATTCTTGCAATATCTAAATAGTTGTTCATCCCCAACTAGAGCCATCGTTAGAACCTTAAATTTTTTCCCAATTTTATAATTATAATTGACCTTGAGCCCCATGACCTAAGCCTTCACTATTATATTCCTTTTTATTTTGACTGAGCTTCCCCACTACAAAAAAACATATGAATTTTCTTAGGTCTGATTGACATCGAAAGTCCTATACAAATCCAAAAGGTCATCATATATACTTAAGCAGAAACATGCCTAGCTATTCCTTTACTACAACCCCACATCAATAATTTGAACCATTGGTAGGTTGGTTTTATATAACAAATAATATATAAGTATTCATTGCAATACCACAATGGTATTATAATGAAGGCATTGTCGTGTGGTATACAAAAGCTTAATTACATCATAAACCACAATATTGTGGAAAGGAAAAATGAATAGTGTAGTATAGTGTGGAACAACCCACAACCCCAGGAGGAAGTAGATTATGAAGAGAAAAAGTGTGGTAAGAACCATAGTACCACAAAGAAGATTACAAAGACATGCAATTGTATAGAAAAATCTCCTTATACCGAGAAAAAATAGATTAAGATAAGCGGTAGAACAGTAAGCCATAAGTGATTGTTAATAGTAAGCCCACAATACCATTGGCTAAACATTTAAAGCTTGTGGTGTAGTGACAAGAATCTCACTAGTACCCCATGATGAAACATAAGGAAGCTTGCAGTATAGCGGTGTCTACCTGGTTGTCCCACAATAGAGAAATCCTAAGATAGCAGTCGAGTGGTAAGGTTGATAAATGAAACTATCCATGACCTCAATATCATGTAGTAGTTGATTAAAGTGGTGGAGGTATTATGATACAAACTATTAGGGAATTATTACTAGTTTTGGTATTAAACAAATTACTCATATTAACAAGCATTGGATCTTTTGAAATCAATGGTGCACATTCAAACTCGAAGTATGAGATGATCACATAATACTTAGTGTGAAGTTGATATTAATATCGGCATGATTGAACTCAAAAGCCATTAAATTGAGGATTTGACATTTTTTTTGTGTTCATTTGCAAGGAATTACTATGTGGGGAGTTGGAAGATTGAGGATGAGAAGCTTAAACACTATAATAAACTAGGTAAGTGCACAAAACCCACTATGAAGCAATTTTACGAGTACATAATTGTCTAAAATTCTGCATTTAAAAACTTAAAAACACAAGTAGAAGTAGCTAATTGGTATCATGTTTCCTAAAAGGAAATAACCTAAGATTAAAAAGATGAACCTAAGGTTAAAAATAGGTCATTACAACAATCCATCTTGGATATCCTACCTAACTCAACCGACAATGGGTACAAGAAAGTTTTCAAGGATACAACTCATTCTTGTAAAGATGGCAATATCCCTATCTCTAGGTGGGAATTATTTTTGTATTTTTATGACAAGAGGGAGGGAAAGATTCTAGTGTCAAAACCATGGACATAGACTTGACTAGGTTAATTTTCCCAAATGTTTTTATAGATGTAGAGTTCATCGGAGCTTTAGCTTAGAATTACCATCCTACTACTTAGTCTATAAGATTACCAGATGGTTCATCATTGCTCATGTTAACTAAAGCAACAATCATTGAATGTTTTAACCTAAACAAATAGGCCCTAACTAAGATTTATTTTCAAATAAGTGAGGAAGATTACACTAGATTGAGAAAGACACATAGGAGTGATGAACTCACCATATATATGAAAAGGGGTATTTATAATAAGGTGATACTATCTCCTGTTCTACCATTAAAACGTTTTTTGTCTCATATTTTCAACTTTATTTCAAGAAAATCTATTTTTCTTTCTATCAAATACATGGGATAGATGCATAAGATAAAATTCCAGTTAGTTTAATGATGATGGCTATGAGAATTTAGAACCCCGATACAAACATTGAATATGATTTTGCCTCATATCTTGAGAAGGCTCTACATGAAGGATTCTTGCAAGTTAGGGAGAACAGATCCCGGATAACATTTAGGAAATATTCTTTACTTTGTCACTTGGTATTTTACTAGAACAAAGATAGATGGAAAAAAAGGATGTGTTTGGGTAAGGTTCATCAACAAGGAAATTTGTTGCTAGTGCAACAATGGTGTTATATAGGGACAATAGATGCAAAAAGTTTGATTATGTAGTATTCCATTATGAATTTGTACATAGATTTATGAACTTTCTTGGCCACTCATCACTAAGACTACACACACCTATACTACAACTATTTAGGCCTTTGTCTTTGAAACTAGAACAAGGCCATATTCATAACTTTGGTGATTGGTTTTTTCTATGATATGTCACAATAATCAGGATTTATGGATGCCCATAGGCCCCACATATATTGCCAAAAAAATTTCCTCTTCAACTAGCCTTCTTAGAGTTTACCTAATAGATGTTGTGGATGGAAAAGGAATTCATACACAAAAAAAGAAGGGTACATTTCTACCCAATTTGACAACATTTGGAGAATTACTAGTGGAATAGGATACTCTTGAAGAGTTATAGAACTACCTCAAAGAAAGGTATTCTTTAAGGCCTGGAAAAGAAAGGGCCTTTGACCCTGAAGGTCACATGCACTTCATAAGAAATACCATCCTTACCAAGGCTACAATCATTCATCAAATCGATTATGAAGATGATGTAATTAGAAATTGCTTTACTCCTCAAGAGGTATATTAGAGGAAGAGAAAATGGGAAATCATGATGAAGCTTGAGGAAGAAAGGAAGAAGAATAACATTGACTTCTTGGGGTATTTTGTAGAAGAAGGAGATCCTCTTAAGAGGATAGATTTGATAATTGATAAATTTGATTAATTGTATGATAAGTCTATAGTAGAGGAGGAGAGGCCCACCAAATTGTCTCCCAAGAGGCTAACTAGTATTGTAATTTTAGATCCTTCTTTAATACTATTTCGGCATGTCATGCTCCTCTAGAATCACCTCTTGAATAGCCACTTCCTAATAAATAAAGGATACGAGAGCTAGATCCACTAGTTTCCTATGTAATAAGTGAGGAAGTTGGAGATATAGAGAAGGTAGTTTGTGTTTTAAGACACTTGAAGGATGATGTTGAAGTAGACCAACCAATTCATTAAATAGAATCCCATAAGCCTAAAGATAGAATTGGCATTCATGTACAGGGAGAGAGAAATTCATGAGGATTAAAAGGTAACTACAGCCCTCAGGTTTGTGGAAGATGATGAGTTTATCAAAATCCATGAATTTAAAGATTTCTAGATCAAAATGAAGATTAGAGAATTTGAGGAGAGGGTTGAAATAAATAAGATGGGTGCTAAATAATCCCAGCATGACTAGATTGCATCTTAGACCTTCAATCAATTAAGGATCAATAATGTTGATATTAGCCCACATGAGGCTAGAGAAATGGTCTTGAAAAGTGATATACTTATTGTCTCGGGTATGGAATTAAAGAAAATGTTCTTACTTGATAAAGTAAGAACACAACAAGACCCAATAATGATTACTAAGTTTGATTTAGATGAAGGAATGAGTGGAATAAGATACAATCTAAATATTGAGACCTTGGCCTTCTAGGCCAAAAAAAGTACACAAAAGCAAAGGTTATTGGATGTGGTGCAAGAAATGAGAGAATCAACCATGGTGAAGATATTAAAAGATACATCTCCTCTAAAGGATACAATGATGATAATGCACTCTCAACCATGTTCATTTGAGCTGCTATTAAGGAGATGGAATCCAGATTGGTAGAGTATGAAAAGGAACAAAAATTTCTCAATGATGAAGTGAACAAATTGTTCATAGAAAATGTAAGACTGAAAGAAAAATTGAAAGGAGCAAGGACCTCACAAAGTATAAAAATTATATGGTGTAGGCCTACCACTACCCAACCAATAGATACAAATAGTTCTTCCACTGAGCAAATGAATATCCTAAGGCAAAGGATTGAACAATTAAAGAAAGTCAACAACAATGAGGCTAAAGAGAGGGTGAGGAAGAAAATTCTCAATGTTTTGGAGAAGAATTTAGAACACAGGATCAAGATGATCATAGATAAATTGAAGAATGTGTATGAGGGTTACACTTCTCTATCACAAGCAAGTGATCAAATTAAGACCCATGTGCCCATATTGGATCCCCTCTTTAAGAAGTGGCAGCCCATTCACCACACATTGATGACCTTATGTAGAGTTTTACAAGGAAGTACCATGGCTCTTATTTCTCTAAAGCCCACTGAGTAGATGGTAAAGATGGTCATTGATGAATATCACTACATATTGGGAGAAGATTAGAAGATCAAAGAAAGGGTGGATTCATTCAATACACTAAAATAATGGTTTGTTCCAAGAATATTAAAGGATGATGATCAGTTGAAAGATTTCAGTGAGTGGAAGAATGACTTTCGATAGATTATTCCCGATCGTATTTCTCATATATAGAAAGATGGTGAACTGAACTTACACAAGGGTATGTGTAGGATCGTGATGGGCCAAAAAGTGGCATATGATGGATATGTGTAGGGTATGTGGGTGACAACTTTTTCTTTACCCAAAATTGATTAAATGAAAATGGTTTTAAAGGAGATTCTTAGCTTTCCACCAATATAAATTATGCTTTACTTTGAATTTAATAAATAATTATTATTCATTTTCCATTTGAGTTACAACTAAAGTCCATTGATAGGTTGATTGAACAACATCTATAGCTTTCTAAATGGTATCACATTTTTGAATCCAAAACATGCATCACATTCTATTCTTCACATACTATAGGATTTAAAAAAAATTGAATTTCATGAATTTTTGATCAAGTTAAGGTGGTTAGGCATAATGAAGTTTTCATATTTTTAAAAGTTGTAATAAAAAAATAATTAATTATTTACTTGGAAAAAATTTTAAAAAATATGCATCACATTTGTACATGAGTCATCTAATTATATCTAAAATCTTATAAAAAATATTATCATTTTATTGTGGTTAGGGTGGTCGATAGACACCTACTTCTTATTTTTACCCTAAAATTTAAGTACTCTCGCATTGAAATTTCAAATTTTCACCAAATAGATTTTTAAAATAAACCTAGTAGTTTAGAAACTACATTCAATTTGCTACAAATTCTATTCTTACATATTTTTGAAATAATATAGATAACTTATTCAAATTTTTACTTCAAGTTTCCTAACTTTGTTTTTTCTAAATTTTTCGCCACTTAAGGGCCTATTTTTTCCATGATGATTCTGCACATACCGACAACCTCAATCTAATCATGGATAGAATCAGAGATTTGGATGTTGGTTATTCTAAGTTCATTACAGACACCAAAGGATTACTAGACAGATGATGGAAAAATCACCTTGCAAATATATTGAAGATTCAAGAATACAAATGACCACATGACTATACAACATATCAATTGGAGCAAAAGTATTTGGATCCTCTAAAAGAATAGGCCTCAAGACTATGATATTGGAAGAATCGAGCATTTAGGAACTCTATCATGGGGAGGAGGACCTTTCTAGATCAAGCTGATCATGATTCCTCTACATTGATTAACGAATTTAAGTGCATTACCAGTGTTGTAGACTTTCAATCAAAATTGTTTAATACTTTCTTTCTTATCACTTGTTTCTCTTAATCATGTTTTAAGCAAAACTAACATTTAGTTTATATGAAAGAGCATGAATTTTGAAAGGT
>VDFB02281492.1:986666588-986705240 GCA_007258455.2 Sequoia sempervirens
GTCTCAAAAGATGGAGTAAGGATTTATCCTAAAAGAGTGGAAGCCATTGATAAATTCCCATCCCAAAAATAGTAAAGGCTCTTCGGTCTTTCTTTGGGAAAATAAATTTTGTCAGGAGATTCATCTCAAACTTTGCTAAAATTGTAAAACATATGTCAAAGATGCTAAATAAGGGCTCAAAATTTGATTGGACAACTGACGCTATTGATGCATTTATATCAACTAAGAGAGAAATTAAAGAAGCCCCTATATTAAAATCTCTAGATTACAACCAACCATTTCAATTTTTTTCTTTTGCATCCTTTCATATAGTTGTAGCTATAATGTTACAAAAGAATGAGGAAGGATATGAACAACTTATATCATTCTTTAGAAAATCACTCCAAGGGGTAGAATTGAAGTATGATTCATTGAAAAACAATCCTATTCTCTTGTAAAAGAAGTTAAAGCATTTAGACCTTACCTAGTGGGGGCACAAGTAATAGAATATGTGCCAAATGTTGTAGTTAAATATGTGTTTATACATATTGAGGCCACATGAAGGAGGTGTAGGTCGATAAACGAAATTCAAGAATTCAATATTGATATCAAAATCACAAAATTAATAAGAGGAAAAGGACTAGCCAAGTTAATGGATGAATCCAATTTTGAAGCTGCACAAGTCTGTTGTGTGGGAGAGGAAGATAAAATGGTTTCAAGTATCTCAAATATATGAAGTGTCCTAGAAATTTGAGTAATAATTAGAAAATAACTTTAAAACTCCATGTATCAAAGTATGTATTAATAAATGGAGACCTATATTGGAAGAAAAAGGATGGTACACTTTTTCTATGTTTGGATGAAACATAGGATGAGTACACTTTGAAATAAATGCATAAAGGAGTATGCAGGGGAAATTTCTCAATGAATACCACTGCACAAAAAATACTGAGGTTAGGTTATTACTAGGAAAAAATCATTAATGATGCCCACAAATATGTAAGAAAGTGTGAAGCATGTCAAAAAAAAATTGGAAAAATGAATTACCATGGGGCCCTGACATTGATACCTATGCAAGTTGAATCCCCTTTCCATCAATTTGGAATTAATTTTATAGGGGAAATCATAGATAAATATAGTGGCAAGAATAAATGGATTCTGGTGGCCATTGATTATTTTACAAAATGGATATAAGCAATACCAAAAAAAAAAAGCCACTAGTAAATTTGTGATTAATTTCATACTAGAAAATATCACCACTAGATTCAAAGTTCTTGTTAGTTTGATCACAAACAATGGCATGTGCTTCAGGTTAGACAAATTTAAGAGATTTTGTGAATCATATGGCATAGTAATTTCATATGCCTCACCATATAATCCTCAATCAAATGGACATGAAGAATCTAGCAACAAGAGCATCATAAAGATAATCAAAAGGATGCTAGATAATAACAAGAAAGCATGGGATTCCAAATTGAGACTAGCATTATGGGTAGATAGAATTACTATAGAAAAGGCCACTAGAAAATCTCCATTTGAACTATTGTATGCAACCCAAGATAGGATTCCAATGCATAATCTCTTACCAATATATAAATTCATATTACAAGAAGATATTGGCATCCTAAACTTATGGAAGAGAGGATGGAGAAATTGGCAGAGTTGGATGAAATTAGATCTCAGGCTTAGAAGAAAAATGAAAATATATAAAAAAAAATGAAGTATCTATTTGATAAAAAGGAAAAAGATATAAAATTCAAAATTGATCACATGATTCTCATGTGGAATGCTAAAAATCGGGATAAAGGAAAGCATGAGAAATTTGAAGCATTTTGGTTAGGACCATTTGTCATCAATGATAAATGTCGAGATGATTCACATTATCTATAGAATATGGTAGGAGAAGATCAAGAATTTCAAGGGCATGGGAAATTATTAAAGAACTTATTTTCTTAAAATCTATTATTTTCCTTGCATAGTAGTTTAGGTTTTCATGTCCCTTCCCTTCTCTTTTAAACCACCTTCACCTATTAGTCTATGTCCCAAAGAATATTTTTGGATTCTTGCAATATCTAAATAGCTATTCATCCCCAACTAGAGCCATCGTTAGAACCTTAAATTTTTTCCCAATTTTATAATTATAATTGACCTTGAGTCCCATGACCTAAGCCTTCACTATTATATTCCCTTTTATTTTGACTGAGTTTCCCCACTACAAAAAAAGATATGAATTTTCTTAGGTCTAATTGACATCGAAAGTCCTACACAAATCCAAAAGGTCATCATATATACTTAAGCAGAAACATGCCTAGCTATTCCTTTACTACAACCCCACATCAATAATTTGAACCATTGGTGGGTTGGTGTTATATAACAAATAATATATAAGTATTCATTGCAATACCACAATGGTATTATAATGAAGGCATTGTCGTGTGGTATACAAGAGCTTAATTACATCATAAACCACAATATTGTGGAAAGGAAAAATGAATAGTGTAGTATAGTGTGGAAAAACCCACAACCCCAGGAGGAAGTAGATTATGAAGAGAAAAAGTGTGGTAAGAACCATAGCACCATAAAGAAGATTACAAAGATATGCGGTTGTACGGAAAAATATCCTTATACCAAGAAAAAATAGATTAAGATAAGCAGTAGAACAGTAAGCCATAAGTGATTGTTAATAGTAAGCTCACAATACCATTGGCTAAACATTTAAAGCTTGTGGTGTAGTGACAAGAATTTCACTAGTACCCCATGATGAAACATAAGGAAGCTTGCAGTATAGTGGTGTATACCCGGTTGTCCCACAATAGAGAAATCTTGAGATAGCAGTCGAGTGGTAAGGTTGATAAATGAAACTATCCATGACCTCGAAATCATGTAGTAGTTGATTAAAGTGGTGGAGGTATTATGATACAAACTATTAGGGAATTATTACTAGTTTTGGTATTAAACAAATTACTCATATTAACAAGCATTGGATCTTGTGAAATCAATGGTGCACATTCAAACTCAAAGTATGAGATGATCACATAATATTTAGTGTGAAGTTGATATTAATATCGGCATGATTGAACTCAAAAGCCATTAAATTGAGGATTTGACATTTTTTTGGTGTTCATTTGCAAGGAATTACTATGTGGCGAGTTGGAAGATTGAGGATGAGAAGCTTAAACACTATAATAAACTAGGTAAGTGCACAAAACCCACTATGAAGCAATTTTACGAGTACATAATTGTCTGAAATTCTGCATTTAAAAACTTAAAAACACAAGTAGAAGTAGCTAATTGGTATCATGTTTCCTAAAAGGAAATAACCTAAGATTGAAAAGATGAACCTAAGGTTAAAAAGAGGTCATTACAACAATCCATCTTGGATATCCTACCTAACTCAACCGACAATGGGTACAAGAAAGTTTTCAAGGATACAACTCATTCTTGTAAAGATGGCAATATCCCTATCTCTAGGTGGGAATTATTTTTGTATTTTTATGACGAGGGAGGGAAAGATTCTAGTGTCAAAACCATCAACATAGACTTGACTAGGTTAATTTTCCCAAATGTTTTTATAGATGTATAGTTCATCGGAGCTTTAGCTTAGAATTACCATCCTACTACTTAGTCTGTAAGATTACCATATGGTTCACCATTGCTCATGTTAACTAAAGCAACAATCATTGAATGTTTTAACCTAAACAAATAGGCCCTTACTAAGATTTATTTTCAAATAAGTGAGGAAGATTACACTAGATTGAGAAAGACACATAGGAGTGATGAACTCGCCATATATATGAAAAGGGGTATTTGTAATAAGGTGATACTATCTCTTGTTCTACCATTAAAACATTTGTTGTCTCATATTTTCAACTTTATTTCAAGAAAATCTATTTTTCTTTCTATAAAATACATGGGATAGATGCATAAGATAAAATTCCAATTAGTTTAATGATGATGGCTATGAGAATTTAGAACCTTGATACAAACATTGAATATGATTTTTCCTCATATCTTGAGAAGGCGCTGCATGAAGGATTCTTGCAAGTTAGGGAGAACAGATCCCGTATAACATTTAGGCAATATTCTTTACTGTGTCACTTGGTATTTTACTAGAACAAAGATAGATGGAAAAAAAGGATGTGTTTGGGTAAGGTTGATCAACAAGGGAATTTGTTGCTAGTGCAACAATGGTATTATATAGGGACAACATATGCAAAAAGTTTGATTATGTAGTATTCCATTATGAATTTTTACATAGATTTATGAATTTTCTTGGCCACTCATCACTAAGACTACACACACCTATACTACAACTATTTATGCCTTTGTCTTTGAAACAAGAACAAGGCCATATTCATAACTTTGGTGATTGGTTTTTTCTATGATATGTCACAATAATTAGGATTTATGGATGCCCATAGGCCCCATATATATTGCCAAAAAAATTTCCTCTTCAACTAGCCTTCTTAGAGTTTACCTAATAGATGTTGTGGATGGAAAAGGAATTCATACACAAAAAAAGAAGGGTACATTTCTACCTAATTTGACAACATTTGGAGAATTATTAGTGGAATAGGATACTCTTGAAGAGTTATAGAACTACCTCAAAGAAAGGGCCTTTGACCCTGAAGGTCACATGCACTTCATAAGATAGACCATCCTTACCAAGGCTACAATCATTCATCAAATTGATTATGAAGATGACATAATTAGAAATTTCTTTACTCCTCAAGAGGTATATTAGAGGAAGAGAAAATGGGAAATCATGATGAAGCTTGAGGAAGAAAGGAAGAAGAATAACATTGACTTCTTGGGGTATTTTGTAGAAGAAGGAGATCCTCTTAAGAGGGTAGATTTGATAATTGATAAATTTGATGAATTGTATGATAAGTATATAGGTCTATAGTAGAGGAGGAGAGGCCCACCAAATTGTCTCCCAAGAGGCTAAGTAGTATTGTAATTTTAGATCCTTCTTTAATACTATTTCGGCATGTCATGCTCCTCTAGAATCACCTCTTGAATAACCACTTCCTAATAAATAAAGGATACGGGAGCTAGATCCACTAGTTTCCTATGTAATAAGTGAGGAAGTTGGAGATATAGAGAAGGTAGTTTGTGTTTTAAGACACTTGAAGGATGATGTTGAAGTAGACCAACCAATTCATTAAACAAAATCCCACAAGCCTAAAGATAGAATTGACATTCATGTATAGGGAGAGAGAGAAATTCATGAGGATTAAAAGGTAACTACAGCCCTCAAGTTTGTGGAAGATGATGAGTTTATAAAAACTCATGAATTTAAAGATTTCTAGATCAAAATGAAGATTAGAGAATTTGAGGAGAGGGTTGAAATAAATAAGATGGGTGCTAAATAATCCCAGCATGACTAGATTGCATCGTAGATCTTCAATCAATTAAGGGATCAATAATAGATATTAGCCCATACGGTGAGGCGGCTAGGGCGAAACGGTCTGAAAGCGATGGCATCAGCCGTCTCGCATGGAATTGAAGAAACGTTCTTGCACCACAAACTGGCAAAGACCCAAACAATGACGCACGGAAGCCGACTTGCATTTTGTTCATGGAATGTATTTACAACCAAACATTATATCCGGCCCCCAGCCAAAAAGTACGTTGCCACGACGTGCGCGGTACCAGAGAAACTCAAATCATGGGAAGGAGATTTGCGATACACTTCTGTGTCGCGAATTTAGGATGATAATGCACTTCAATATGTTGGATGGTGGATTTTGCCATGGAGACGGAACCAGACAGGAGATGGAAAGGTTGCACTTCATGAAGTACCAAACTGTTCAAAATGCAACACTCAAGATACTGAAAGGGAAGAAGGACCCCAAGTAAAATTATGGGTGTAGGAACAATTTCACCAAACCAATAGATATGTTAGTCTCTTCCAATGGGAAGCAAACGAATTATCCCAAGGCAAAGACGAATCTAAATTAAAAGTCAACAAATGAGGCCAGAAGGAGAGGTGGAGAAGGAAATTCAAATGTTTTGGACAGACTTGAACACAAGATCTGCGATGACTCATATGATAATGAAGGAATGTACTCATGTTGCACTCTCATCAAAGAACTCATGATCAAATTAAGACCCATGTGCCCATATTGGATCCCCTCTTTAAGAAGTGGCAACCCATTCACCACACATTGATGACCTTATGTAGAGTTTTACAAGGAACTACCAAGGCTCTTATTTCTCTAAAGCCTACTGAGTAGATGGTAAAGATGGTCATTGATGAATATCACTACATATCGGGAGAAGATTAGAAGATCAAAGCAAGGGTGGATTCATTCAATACACTAAAATAATGGTTTGTTCCAAGAATATTAAAGGATGATGATTAGTTGAAAGATTTCAGTGAGTGGAAGAATGACTTTCGATAGATTATTCCTGATTGTATTTCTCATATATAGAAAGATGGTGAACTGAACTTACACAAGGGTATGTGTAGGATCGTGATGGGCCAAAAAGTGGCGATATGATGGATATGTGTAGGGTGGCAGGACCGACAATCCCAGCCACCGCACCATGGTTCAAAACGGTTTTAAAGCGATCTGGCCCAACAGAATACACCATGCTTACCTGAACTTTACCAACAAATTACGACCATCTATCAAATCTCTACAAACCAAAGTTCTCAATGAAGGACGAAAAACATATCTACAGCCAAACGGTACTCGTTACAAACTCAAACATGCATCACATTCTATTCTTCTTACATAATATGGGGATTTGTAAAAAATTAGAATTTCATGAATTTTGGATCGGGTTAAGGTGGTTAGGCATATGAAGCTTCTTCATATTTTTAAAAGTTGTAATAAAATTAATTAATTATTTACTCTGGAAAAAAAAATTAAAAAAAAATATGCATCACATTTGGACATGAGTGGGATCTACTTATATCCAAATCTTATAAAAAATATTAGATCACTTTTATTGTGGTTAGGGTGGTCAGACACCTACTTCATTTCTACCCTAAAATTTACCACGCATTGAAATTTCAAATTTTCACCAAATTTTTTTAAAATAAACCTAGTAGTTTAGAAACTACATTCAATTTGCTACAAATTCTATTCTTACATATTTTTGAAATAATATAGATAACTTATTCAAATTTTTACTTCAAGTTTCCTAACTTTGTTTTTTCTAAATTTTTCGCCACTTAAGGGCCTATTTTTTCCATGATGATTCTGCACATACCGACAACCTCAATCTAATCATGGATAGAATCAGAGATTTGGATGTTGGTTATTCTAAGTTCATTACAGACACCAAAGGATTACTAGACAGATGATGGAAAAATCACCTTGCAAATATATTGAAGATTCAAGAATACAAATGACCACATGACTATACAACATATCAATTGGAGCAAAAGTATTTGGATCCTCTAAAAGAATAGGCCTCAAGACTATGATATTGGAAGAATCGAGCATTTAGGAACTCTATCATGGGGAGGAGGACCTTTCTAGATCAAGCTGATCATGATTCCTCTACATTGATTAACGAATTTAAGTGCATTACCAGTGTTGTAGACTTTCAATCAAAATTGTTTAATACTTTCTTTCTTATCACTTGTTTCTCTTAATCATGTTTTAAGCAAAACTAACATTTAGTTTATATGAAAGAGCATGAATTTTGAAAGGTGCTTTATTTTGTAATAGTCTGAAGCTTGTTTCTTCCCTTATACAAGGGAAACCAAGATAGAATTTTGGAATCATCATCATATAGAAATCATAAAATTGAATGCATGAAAGAATTAAGATACATTGTAAAATATTTTAAAGTAATCAGTGGAGAAGAAAATTGAATTTTCTTTTTGAATTTTGGTCTCAATTATTTGTTGCTATCATTGTGTAAGATTGTGTGGTTGTCTCTAGTCTGATATTTTCTTGTTATTCAAATTGAATATATCAAGGGTATCTTTAATTTGTCAAGAAACATTTTCTACCCTTGTGTGATTCCTCTTAATTGGTTCCTCCAAGTAAGAATTAAATCCTCTTAAATAATGATAGTAACTTGAAAGTCTCATTTGGACTGATAAGAAGAATCCCATAGTCAATTCATTGCATGTTTATGCAAACCATAAACACTTACTATTCCAAGTAATTAGAGTTGTAGCCAGAAGAAGTATACACAAATCATATACATCTTGACTCCATTGTCCCATAGGATAGGCCATTGATCAACTTCATTTCATAGAAAAATCATTTATACCTTTTTAGTTTTCAATTATAGGAGTAGCAGCTAGAAATAGTAGTTATTTGAGCATTCAAGTGATCTAATTCAAACCTTATTCCATATTGAAGTAGATAGGGAAAAACATTATTTGATTGGAAGAATCAGATAAACAACATTCAATTTTTTTAATATCAATTTGTAGGAGATAACATTTATAAGGGTACACCCGCCTAGGTCTAGTAGAACTTAAAGAGCAAGGAGTTCTAAACCATGTTGGCTGACTCTATTCGTTGGAAAAAAAAAACATTATTAAACCTAACCATAAAGCCTGGAATACTCTTAGGGTTTGCAATATGCAATTTTTTGAACCATCAAATTCCTTGTTGCATTGAGAAGTGTTATGTGTAACATTCTTCTTCTAACTTTTTGTATTTATTTCTGTGGTAGTGAGTCTTGGCTGTGAGCCTTTTTGGATAGTGTGTCCTATTCTAGATGTGAGTCTTTTTCATACCAATTTTTCTATTACTCATACTATGAGCTAATTCTCACCATGTTTTTTCCCTCATTGGTTTTTCTATGTAAATCTAATGTTCTCTTATGTATGGTGTTGCGATTTAAATTCATGTTATGTGCATATCATGTTTAATCATTCTAACATAATAAGGGTTTACTGAATTCTTATGGATATGATCACTATTGAGGGTTTCAAATGTTTAATTTTCTACAACTGATTCACACCCCCTCTCATTTGTCTTGTTCATATCAACAGATGTACTTAGACATGCACCTGATGATCCTCTCTACATTGTTGGCCATATCAATGAAAAACTTATGCAAGGAATACTCATTGGTCTTGCATTTGCAGAGAATGTGACCAATGAGGAGTTCCTTTTTGTGCAAAAGCTTTATCAAGATACTTTTTAACAACTAAAAGCATGGATTAAAAGTCATAATGGTTTTTCCCACACTACGATTGGCTTCATAACACTTCCTCTTAATATTAGACCAAAATAATTAAGCATCTCATTCTCCATCATATCTTTATCGCATCAATTTCATGTGAAGCAAGATTATCCATGGTTCTTCTCCATGAATGTTGTCCCAGTAGTCATTTATAAGTGCATAAAATTCCCCTTTGAAAATGAGATATTTGTAGTGCATCGTAGTGGATTTAATTCTTAGTCTTCTCATGGGAATTTTTCATTAGATTTCTTTTGTCCTAAACCTATGGAGCCTATAAGGCCTCATGAAGATTTATTTTTCAAGTTATATCAAATGTTGAAGGTAATGTGCATAGCCAAATTATCTCTTAGAAATATTCTTGAGTGTGATAGGTCCATGATTGTTCCTTCTCCCTAACTCATCATGGATGAACCTAAGATTGAACCAAAAACCATCCCAAATAATCAATAAAAGTATGATACTATTCCTCCACCCATTTGATACAAAAGAGAAAGAAACAATAAAATGGCCCCTTTTGTCCCTTTGAATATAAAGCAAGTTTATATACCTAAAGAGGCAGTGGTTCCAATACCCCCGATGGTTCCTTTAGTTCCTACCTTAAGGAAAGAAGAAGAACCAATGGTTGAGAAACTCCTCCTACACAATCATAACATGAAAATAATACAAGAAGAAAAAAAATGCTAAAGAGCATAGGGGAAGATGTCATGCTATTACTCGCAAATTGGAAGAAATGAACTAAACAGTGCATGATAATCCAACACCCATGCAATCAAATCAAGAATAAATTCAACCTTAACAAAAAAAAGAAATGAAATAAGAATATTCAATTGCAATTGTCAAAAAACCTCGGATTGTGATCAATTTGGATGATGATGTTGAAATTGCTAAAATTGATGACAAGGTGCATAATAATCTTAATGTTCTATTTTCAAAGAAAATGAATTGAGATAGGGAAAACTATGTTAATCCTCATTATGATAGTGACCCTCCACATGTTGCACCTAGAGATGCTCGTAGTAAGAAAAAATTTGTAGTCCCTTTAGCTAGTTATCTGCCTTCCATTTATAATGAGAAAGATTGGGATGCAAATGACCTAATTTATTTGGCTCACATGTGTTGTACTCTTTTATACTTTTTCATGTGTTCTTTGTGTTTTCTTTCACATGATGTGATCTCTTGTGTTGAATTTCTTGGTGTGTTTCATGTTTGTGAGTTTCCTTTGGATGACCCTTGTTGCTTTGTTGGTGCAAGGATACAAAGGAAATTGACCTATCATGACATTCTTCTATATGTCGTAGAAATTTTATTTTATTTTTGTCTTGCATTTTCCTTTTCAGACAATGCAAGGCATTGATAAATTTAGGTCTCTTCCATGTTGACCCCAAAGCTTATTTTTCTTCTCCCTCTCTATGTTTGATTCCTCCTCTATGTTCATTTTTCCATGAGTATTTGGTGAATGATGTTAGTTCTGAGCTCTATTATATCACTATAGAAAAGATGTATACTAGCCCTAGATCTATGGATCCATTAGTGTACCTTTCTAATTTTTTTGTTGCATTGCATTTGGGGGAAACTCCTTGTCATGAAGTAGCTTTATTTAGAAACATATAATTGGTATAGGGCTTTCTAAATAGGATCTTGTGATCATTTGTTAAATAGAATTTATAGTTTTTTACCTTAAAGTAATTTCTCGCAACATGGTGTTTAGTAATTTCTTTAAAGTGGAGGCATACATTGGTATTATTTTGCTTCACTATTTTCACAAAGGGTGAACTTAGTGGTGCATTGGCATTGATATTTTGACATTTTTATTGGCTTCTCTTTGTTCATAGGGGTTGAACTTTCTATAAGCATTCACATAGATTTTTTATCATTTTTTGTGGAACCTTATTGGAGTTATTAGGGAGTATAACTCTTGGTATAGTTGACATGGGTACACACATGTAGACCTAGTGCATACTTCCCATTTTTCCACCTTGTTATGGGTACAAACCTTGACCTAGTGTATGTTTATCATTTTTCTTCCTGTTTTGAGTGCTCATCTAGTGAATATTAGAATTCACTAGCCTATGTCTCTTCACTATTTATGTTTCACCTAGAGAATATCATAATTTTATATTGTGTATCATAAAAAATTTTGTATGGAAACTAGCATAAACATTTTTGTATGGAAACTAGCATATAATACATCTTGTTATCCCATACCCATTTTCTTTTTCATTGCATTTACTTTGACATTTTACTTTTGTGTATCTTGTCTTCCTTCGTATAACACATGTGTGTTCCTTTGCACCCATGTTGGTTTACCATGGGATCTTGGATCTTTGGGGCTTGGTCATCTCCTTGATCTTAGTAATCCCACCTCTTTAACATTTGTACAATTGGACCCCTCTTGACATAAATTTCTCTACATTAGTGTGAGTCTAAGAATAAGTTCATACTCTCACTAAAGTGCGGGCTAAATGTAGCATCATAAATTGTCACCCATGAAAATCTCAAACCATTTTTTCCCCTTTAAAGTGTTGGACCTAACTAAGAATTCAATTTCCTAAATTATGCATTCCACAATTTATTTTAAATATTTTATGATAATTTGCAACCATAAGACAAATGCTATCACTTAATAATTTATCCCCAACATTTAAACTTTCAAAAAATAGGGTTGGGACACTAGCACATAGGTGCTTATGTCCCCCTATTTTGGCTCTAAATTTAAATATGTCAATTGTGATACTTTATTATTTGAAATTTAAATTCTTAAAGTCGACTATCAGGATTTAATTTATCAAAAATTGAATAAATGCCTTTAAATATCTACTTCTTGCTTCATTTCAAATCTATCTAATAAGAGAACACACTAAGACAAATAATTGATCAAATATTATTATCAATGGCATTCAAGAGAAGAATTTATAGAGAATTTATATAGTAATTCAAGATCCAATATCATGTCCAAGTTTATGTACAATTTTTTCATGTTACATTGTGAAGGCTAACATTTTTGTATGTCTCCAAGCATTCAAGCATTTAAGAAAATCCATGAAGTAAGATCCAAGATCCTTGAAGTGATCAATATGTGTGACTTCAGTCCTTAAAGGAAGCCATTGAAGGGTGGTGAGTTGTAATGAGTGGTTCATTCATCATTTCCTTCCTTTATTTTATCAATTTATCATTTACATTACCATTGTGGAAGTGGAAACACTAACACATGGCTTGACTGCGGCAAGCCCCTAAAATGGCCCAACATTTTCTCTCTTTGTGAATGTGCAAGCTATAGGTTAAAGAGGATCAAAGGAAGATTGAAGAAATGTTACTCATTGTTACACTCCAAACCCTAGTCCTCAACAAACTACAAAACATCACTCACTTATATATTTGGAAGTGATCTAAATAGTTTGCAATTAGGAAACAAAAGTACATATCTGACATTAAAGGACTATGAAAAAATATCTAAAAAATCCCTAGTAGGATAGTGGCACCCTCAACACTAACGTCCCAATAATTTCTATTGAAATTTATGTAACAGGTGCACAATGTCCTCCCCTTTCTATTTTTGGTGTCTAATTTCCTTTGTGATATTTCAAATCTACTACTTTTGTATAAAAGTGATACTTGCATCATTAGGAAAATTAGATCATTGCATCTGATAAATCTTCTCTGAATGCTCTTGACAATAATATTTTCTCTTGTGAGGGTTCTCAAAAACTCTTCTAGTTATTTTGTTAAAATAACCTTGTATTTATAGGTATGTATCCTTAATTTCCTAAAAATTAAACATTACAAGCTGGCAATAAAATTTTAATTTGATATTATAAAAATATGGCTAAAACCATGTTTTAAAAATGTGTTCATAGGCTTGGGGAGGACCCATTCATCCATGGGAAAAAGGGACCCATGACCTTATTCCTGGAACACATATTGCTCAAGATAATTGATTATATGTTTGCATTAATTATTATTGGGTTTCCCCTTCAGAAAATGTAGTATATTAGGCTTGTAGATGTAAAATTTGGATTATTAAGGAATAATTAAGTCAATTTCAATTGAGGGGACCCAAACAAAGTGAAAATTTAGAGTACATTTTTCTACACTAACTTCAGCCCCCACTTTAGTGACAAGATGACCTAGTGTGAAATTCACACTAAACTAGAAAAATATGTCTCAAGAGGGATACAAGTACCCTAATGTTTATGGGATAGGATGAAAAAGATCAAGGAGGTTATTCAATCCCCAAATATCTAAGATACCATGATAAGTTCCAACATAAACTCAAAAGGACACACACAAGATGTATGATATGAAGTAGCAAGACAAGATACACAAACATACGATGTTAATGTTAATGCAAAGAGAAAGGAAAGATGGACTAGCAAGTTGCATTATACCACACCCATAAAATGCACTCATAAGGATTTTATCTAATCTAAATGAGGTAAACTAAATACAATTAAGTGATCTATGTGATTGATTATGGATGCAAAACTAGGCTATGTTTGAAAACATAGTGTTGTTTGCAAAAATCTTGAAAGAATGAACAAGAATGCAAATTAAACTAAATAAAAGGATATTTTTCACAATGTTTGCACCTAGGATACTATAGACAATTGGAAATTGTTTTGGAAAATTGATGAATTCTAAATTTGAGCTGAATAGGACTCATTCACCACTTTGGGAAAATCAGTCCTAGGTCAGAACTTTTAGGCACAAAAGCTATTTTCTGAAAGTTGGGAACTTGGATCTGCACTTGACTCAAATATACACCTTAGGAGGGACTCATTCACCATGCATGGCAAATTATTCCACTTTCATATTTTTGCAACTTCAAAATTTTGTCCTACACCTTGACACCTGTACAACAATTTCTAATAGAAACCCGATTCGAGATCTTGGAAAATTCCTACAAAATAGCTTAAAGTTGTTTGTCTAATGGGAGGTTTTCCTTGGTCAAGCCCCTAGTTGGGAAATTAAACCTTGAATGGAGAAAAATCTGCATAAACCGAAGCCTTACATGTGTTAAAGACTAGAAAAAGCTGAAATATGACAAATGTCCTATTCTATTGCTCTAGAATAAGAAATGCAAAGATGATTGATATGATGCAAGATATCAACCCTATTAACCTTACAAAGCATGAAAAATGGGAATGAAATGACATGAAAATGATAAATAAACAAAATGCAGACCTTAATTTGAAGATAGAGTGAAAAATGGAAGATGGAATGAATATGAAACCAAGTACTTAGTTGTGATTTGGTGGCTAGTTACACCTCTTCACCCTAGAATTCTTCATGATTCACCATAGGCATTCATCATCAACCCTTTTCAATGTTGGATCTTGACAAAAAATGTGAGCTTCAAGACCTACAAAAACCCTAGTTTGCTGCCCTAACACTTCAACTTTTGCTAATGAGACTTATTATGAAAGACTTGACTTTGAGGAATTGCTCTTGAGAAATGACAAAAAGATAAAAATATCATAAAAATATGTGTGAAATGATTTGAAATGAATATTTATAAGAAACAATACCTTATTTTCCCATTAGTTAGACCTAAGAGGTCGAAATTCACCAAAAATTAAAGTTAAATTGATCAAATTCCTACTTAAATTTGAATTTTCCCTCAAAGGGGACTCATTTTCCACCCTTGGCAAATGGGTCCCACCAAAGGGGGCTCATTCTCCCAAGGTGGTGAATGGGTCTCACTACTATTTTTTGAAGCTGGGATTTTAGGCTATGAGATAATTAAATGCTATTTGTCAGGTTTTATGTGATTTCTCAGGTAAAACGGGCCTCTAGATCAAAATTAATGGGTCTAAGGGGCCTATAAATGTTGTTTTGAAGGGAAAATTATGTGAAGGGACTCAAAAGTGGGTCCAATTATGCGTGAAATTGTCTCTTTTCTCAAGAGGATCCAATTTTCTACAACACACAACCATACCAAAGTTATACCTCCTAATAACTTTGATAAGGTGCCATTGAAAAAGTCACAAGGCTAGCAAGTTTCATTATGCTAGGAACTCATGAAAAAGGCTCCAATGGAAAGAAAGTTGTGTTATGCTTGGTGGCCTTGAAAAAGGTTGTAAATTCAATAAAATAAGATATTCAAAATGGTTTTTCTTAGTTCATGAAAGGTCTCACCTTAGGAAACATCATGCCTAATTTCTCTAAGAGAGGGCTAGTCGATGATAAAATATTCACAACTTAGGGTGTGCAATCAATAGCATCACCACTAAGTGGAATTTCATATGCTCAAAAAGGTAAAAATCTTGAAGAATATAAAAATAAATGAAACCACAAAGAAGACACATCGCATGAAGTAAGAAGACCATACTTAGAAAAAAAAATTCATATGGTCACAATCTTGAAGAATATAAAACTCAATGAAACCACGAAGAAGACACGTCACATGAAGTAAGAAGACCACACTTTGAAAAAAAATTCATACTTCCTAGGAGATGTATGATATCATTACTAAGAAGGTACATGCAAATTATGAATGGGGGATTATATGCCCCCCACTTAAAATGTCAACATACTTTCTATGTTGGTATTTTAAGTAGAAAGAGAGGAAGAGGTGATCCTTGAAAATAATGCACACCTTGAAGAACTAGTTGTTCTTGCCCCATAATCATATAGACAAAGAAAAACACCAAGAACTATCATGTTTCTAACAAGATATGGTTGCACTTGAGATTGCACCACCATGAATGGCTATGAGAAACACACATAAAGGTGTTAATTCAACATAGTGATGAGCAACATGATTAGATGAAAATCAATATCAATTGGAGCAAATAGGTGCATCAACACAAGGAAAAGAACCACAATTCTTAAGATGTTGAATTTTATAATTCAAAGCCTTACATTCATTAGTATAATGACCATGCATTCGATGATATGCACAAAATGAAATCTTGTAAAATTTCTTTTGTGTTCTTGGAGGGAGAGATATCAAGCAAGCTTGGAGAATCTTTGACAAGGTACTCTCTTGATTGATAGTAGAAGATGTTCCTTTATTTTGTGACAAAGATATCTCTTGATTATTACAAGGTGTCATACATACACAAAACTCTTCATATTGTGATATTTTGTACCCTCCCTTAAAGGAAGGTGTAAAATCTAACGAACCCTAATCATTACTAAGACATGTGTTTGAAGATTTCCTAGGAGTGTTTTACGTGATGACATTGATATTAAGTAAAGATTTATTTGATTCTTATGTTTCTTTAGAGGGACAATAACCAATACCATTAGTGGTTTCTTGTGTGTTAGGCTCTATAGGGACACATATACCTTGTTGTCTATCACCACATCATTTTCCACTATAACCAATTTGTTTCAAAAGTTCATAACCTCTTCCATAAAGCTTTTCCATTTCTTTTGGATTTGGTGGTTGTTCATTATCAACTTCATCAAAGTTTTTTGTGTAATTTTTTTCTTCTTCTAAAGTGGTTGAGATGAATGCTTTCAAAGGTTCTTCTAAACTTTGTGTTGACATTATTGTTTGTTCTTTTCACTTTTTAGACTCTTTTTTATGATCTTGTATTCTCCCATGAATGTAGGTGTAAAATATAAGGAACTCCAATAGCTTTGTGACTTTTTCAATATTGTTCTCTTTTTCTTCCTCTTGCACAAGTTCTACTTTTGAAGTTGGTATAATTTTTTTCAAAGGAATTTCCTTGTCTTTCTCAGTGTGCAAAAAAAAAATGGTTCAGGGACAACTTCAATTGTATACACTTTATTGTTGTAGACATACTTCATCATACAATGAAGAGTTGAAAGTGCTACTTGCATTTCATGAATCAATGGACTTCCCAAAATAATATTGTATAAAATATTTTGGGGCATGACATGGATAGGAGTTTATAATGTGGACTTTCCAACTTGTATAGGTAATGTGATCACACCAAGCAATTGTTTTCCTATGTTATCAAATCCATAGATAGACAAAGAGTCTGGTTGTATTTGGTTTTTTTCTACTCCAAGTTCATCCAAAAGGTTTATTCTACACATGTTAAGGGTTGAGCCATTGTCAACAAGGGTTCACTTTATCCCACACATATTAATGATAGATTTTATCATGAAATCCTCATTTTGGTTTTGCACTTCTAATGGACGTAACTCACTTTGGTTAAAAATAATGTCTATATTAACCGAATTCATTCCTTGAATTAGGGTTACTACATCATTTGAATTTTCACTAGGAGGAACCACAACTTATTGCAAGGAATTTTAAAGCATGTTATGATAATTACGTCATTCTTGAATAAGATCCCATAAGGATATCTTAGTGTGAGTATTTTTAAGCTTTTCAACAAGATCATACTCATTTCCACTATGTAAAGGCAAGCAAGGAGCACTAGGAAATATAGATTGAGGCAATGGTAATGAAGCGGGAGTTTTTTTTGGTAGTATATTATTCCTTGTATTCTGTGTGTGATCAATGATATTATAACTCGTTTGTTGTGAAACATTGTTACTATCAAGTTGCATTGTAAATTTCAAGATATCTCCTAGGTATAATGGTTTCTTTGTAGGTGGTCCTATGATAACCATGGGTTTGTTTTGAACTTGAGGTTGATGTGAGGGTAGGTAGATAGTGAGAAGTGGCTCAGGAGATGACTTGGGAGGTTGAATAATTGGAGGACTTGTAGGAGGACTCAAGGGATATATAATTCCCATAACCTCAAAAGGCTTATCCTTGTTGTGATGATATTTTAGCAAAGATCAATGTCACCTCATCATCTTCATATAGAGAAGCTATATATTACTATTATTTTAAGGACATGTACCATTCTATCATTTTCTTGCACCATAATATCTTCCCTAGTAAGAGAGTTTTTAGGAGAGGAGTAAGAAAGATGTTGATCACATTCCATGGTTAGATTTTTTAAGATAACTTCATTGCAAGTAGGGGATTCATCAAGAGAAGAATAGCTATGATTTTCTTGCTTAGCAATGATTGGATCCATTTTTTTAATTATATTTTCCCAAGTGAGGGAAGCATTAGGAGAGAGATAAATAAGATTCTTGTGAGGGTATGTCCAGGATCATGATGGGCCAAAAAGTAGCAATATGATGGGTATGTGGCTGACAACTATTTTTTACCCAAAATTGATGAAACAAAAAGGGTTTTTAAAGGAGATTCTCAACTTTCCACTCATATAAATTATGCTTTAATTTGAATTTAATAAGTAATTATTATTCATTTTCTTTTCAAATTATGACTAAAGTCTTGATTGATAGGTTGATTGAAAAACATCTATAGCTTTCAAATGGTATCACATTTTTTGAATATAAAACATGCATCACATTCTATGATTCTTATACTATAGGATTAAAAAAAGAAAATTTGAATTTCATGAAGTTTTGACCAAGTTAAGGTGGTCAAACATACGAGTTTTTATATTTTTTAAAAAGTTGTAATAAAAAATTCTTAATTAATTATTTACTTGGAAAAAAATTACAAAAATATATGCATCAAATTGGGGCATGAGTCCTCTACTTATATCTAAAATATTATAAAAAAATATTATCATTTTATTGTGGTTAGGGTGGTCAGACAGACACCTACTTCTTTTTTTTTCCCTAAAATTTAAGTACCGCTACATTGAAATTTCAAATTTTCACCAAATAGATTTTTTTTTTTAAACAAATTTAGTAGTTTAGAAACTACATTCAATTTTCTACAGATTCTATTTTTATATATTTTTGAAACAATATAGATAAATTATTCTAATTTTTACGTCAAGTTTCCTAACTCTGGTTTTTCTAAATTTTTTGCCACTTAAGGGCCTATTTTTTCCATGATTAACCTGCACATACCCGTGACTCTTAATGAGTGTGTCTTCTAACACCAAACTATCCTCTTCACAAATAGAAGAGATATTAGGATAAGACCAAATGTGATTGTCATGATTGTCTATAATTGCATCCTCCTTCACTAAAAAATTCTCATGAGTGGGAGATAAATGGAGACTAGGTAAAGTGATGTTAAGAAATGACTAACATCCTCACAAGGAGGTTTCTTAGGAGAGGAGCTTACAAGAATGTGATGACTCTTAATGGGTGTATCTTCTAACACCAAAATACCTTCGTCAAAATTAGGAGAGATATTGGGAGGAGCAACTATGATTGTCATGATTGTCTATGCTTGCATCCTCTTTCACTAAAACATTCTCATAAATAGGAGAGTTATTAGGGGATGTGGAATTAAGGAATGTGTCAATAATTTCACTCTTGCACTAAGAGGCTCTCATAACTATGAAATATATTGGAATAATGACTAACATGCTTGTTAATGAGCTTTTTCTTGGCATAATTGGAAAGGAAAGATACTAACATTGCAAATTTTGATTGTGTGCCTAAAATGAAAAGTAATCTATCCAACTTATGAAATGCTTAAGAATTTAAAAATTTTCCTATAGGTTTGATGATTTTGAATATTGAAATGAAATAAATTTTTATGTTTGCAACAAATGAGACAAAATATCACCTTTTCTTACACATATACTAGCTATATTTTAGAATTTCAAAATACAACTTTAACAACTAAAATAGGAAGCCAAATTAGATATTTAAATGCACTCAGAAATTGGTTAGAATGTCTATATAGAAACTTATTCACGCATGGGTGAATGGGTCCTTGCTCAAGGTTTTAAAAATTGAAATTTTCAAATTTTGGGCTTAAGTATGTGATTTTTGTTTCTAGTTTTAGACTATAACTTCTATGACAAATTTTTTTTAGAATTTGATGACTTAATGCATGTAGAATTATTGAAAAATGATGAACCTTATGACACTTTTTTAAATGCAATTTTGACTCAATTTTTGAATATGAATGATTGAACATACACTAATATGTAAGTTTTATACAAAATTAATGTAATGTGTATGCAAATTTTTGATTTTTTTCAGATTTTAAAGGATGCAAAATGAAAACCTAAATCTAATTCCCTCTGTAGAATTAGATAAGGGTGATCCCACAAAGCTAGTTTACAATTTTTGGGAGATTCTATTTTTTTATGAAATCACATATTTTTAGAAAATATAGTGATTTAGGCCTTTAAAAGTTCCATTTAAACCATTCCAATTGAATATGGTTTGATCAAACTACCTTAGATCAAACCCCCTTGGATAGAACCCCACTAGTTTTAAACCATACCTATAATAGAGTCTCCTTTACACCTATCAAAATGTTGATAAAAAACCACTTTTGATTTACTTTTTGGGGTATCAAATAAATTAATTTAATTCATTTTTTTTGTGAGTATGTATTCCTCATTATAAGCTTAAAAAAAATAAAATTTTAAATAAATTTAATTTTATTATTATATTTATTTTTTATTCCTTGTGAATGTAGGTTTTTCACTGAAAATCAAGCTTTATGTTATGCACGTGTGAAAAAATAGAAGATTATCAAAAAAAATTAAAAAATATGAGTGCACCAGATATTGAAGTCCTTGATCCAACCAAAAAAAAATTAATTTCGATACATACAAAAAAAGTTGTGTTATACAATCTGCATATGTTTGAATTGTAATTGGTTTGACTTTGAAACTTGATTAGGAAAGAAATATTCAATAAAACACTATGAAACCAATTGGAAGCACTATATATCGTAGTTACAAATCTAAATTCAAAAAAAAAAGAATTTTATCTTTCATGGAAAAAAAGTCATGTGTTATATGGTGATTGTCACTCCTTAAAAATGGTGTTTACTAAAAAAACTAGTTTTTGAAGGAGATGGAAAAATAAATGCAATATGATTCCAATTTTTTTTTTAAAATATATTTAGAATCTATAGAAAAAAATTCACAAATCACTATTTTGTATCGTCTTCAAATTCCTCATAGTTTAGCGGCTATAGGTGCTCGAAAGTGAAGATTCAGTTAGAAAAAATAAGTTTAGTGTCTAGTTTGGCTGAAAATTGAAAACCAGTATTGTGGGATCACCCATTAAATTTGCAAATAAATATATCAAAATAAGCAATAATTAATAAAATAATATAGTAAACATAAACTACTTACACTTGATTTCAAGATTTTCCTATTGATGAGGATGTAACATAAAACATGACAATGGTTTTACTGCTAAAACAAAATTATTATGGATTCAAAGGTTATTCCTAATATTTTCAATAATTAAATTAATGAGGAGAAAATAAAAAGTACAACAATGCTATCCAAAAGTTGAGCTTTAACTAAAACTAGATACTAGCACCTAGCAGGAATTTATTTTTAGTAATCATTTTATATTTAAGTCAATAAAGAAATTTGTAGGATATATTACAATTGAACTTCTTTTACTCATGTGAATATATTCATAGAAATATTTAAATGTATAAGTACCATGTTATTGATTTGATCTGTATTACATTATCTATACATGAGATACAATTTATAAACTAAATAAAATTCATCATTACTAATCCAATGATAGATCTTAACTGTTCCATACTATATTTACTACCAATTAGAGGAAGGTGGAAACATGGAATAAATCCATTTTAACCTTTCTTAAGAAACAACAATGCCACACCATAAGTAACACTATTCAATTTTTCTATAGACTAAGTTGCTAATTGCAACAAAGTGAAACAAACCTTATTACGCTTTCCATTTGTAATGATGAAAAAATGGTATGTCTTTTCCTTGCTTAATTTTGGAATAAATGATAAATTGGACTTGATATCACCTTGATCTAGTGTTGTGAGGTGTTTTACGCATCCACATTAGGTCTAAGGACCATTTAAGCTAAATAAACTTACATTTTCCTTAATTTAGAGTTGTAAAATGCATTAATTTACACCTTCACATTAAATTTAGGAGGCTTGTAAATTAAGTGGACCTAATCTAGAGTTGTAATGTGTTCTACACATTCACATTGTATTTTTGGCTCTCTAGCATTTATGACTCTAATATCATCATTAATAGGACCTATGACCCTATATTATGCATCCCAAGGTATATTTCAATCAGAAACTTGATAATATCAACATATAAACTTAATTTCTTCACTCCCTGACATTTTAGCAAGCAAAATAGCTCCTATGGGATCTATTTTCCACTTTGGTAAAATGAGTCCCATCCTAGTGGGACTCATTCGCCTAGCTTGGCAAATGAGTCCCATTTGGCCTATTTTCGAGGTTTGAGCAAGAAAAACTAGGTGTTAAGTTAAAATTTCTTCTATGTCAGCCTTTGGGATCAAATTAATGGTCATTTGAGTGAATTTCCTATATAATCAAGCTTTCAAATCACTATTTTGTATAAGAATTCATGATATCAAGTCAAGAAAGCAAGAGTTAAGCATTCTAAGTCTTCAAAAGATCATTAGGAGAGCATTTAAGATCATTTATAAGGAATTCAAGAGCAAGATTCCTCATCAATTGTTGCATCAATTGAAGATCTATCATCATGTCAAATATCACCAAGCATCAAGCATGTTATTGAGCTAGTGTTTTGATGTAGCATTGAAGATCCAAGATCAAGCATTGTTCTACTCCTATTGTCAAGATCAAGATCTACATCCTTCATGGCCATTTCATGTTGAGTTACAAATTTAAAGGAAATCATCATTCAAGGTATCATTGTCCATGATTCATGTTTCATGCCTTCATTTCATTGTCTCATCTTTTGGTTTAATTACCTAAAAGGGGTTTGACCAAGTAAAACCCCTATTTACTAACAATCAACAAGTTTTTCTTCTCTTTACATCTGTGATTTCAGATTTAGGTGTCTTGGAGTTTGAAAGATCATTGAAGATTAGGTTACAAGCTTGTTGGAGTTGTCTTCCCATTTGTAAGGTCATAATCTTCAATAAAAGGTCATCTATAGCCCCAAAATCATGGTTTCAGATTTAGAAATATGGAGAAGTAGATTGAGCAGGCTGAGAGGTGTAAATTTGAACTTTGAAGTTCCAAAAAATCCAAACTAGACTCATTCACCACAAGTGTCGAATGAGTCCCACTGTAGGTGTATTTTAGAGATATTTGCAGATTCAAATACCCTTTTGTCTAAAATCCACTCTAGTACAAAAATCTAGAACTGGGACTGATTTGCCTAGAATGGAAAATGAGTCCCACTAGGTCAAAAAGTTAGCTTTTCCAACATTTTAGAGCTTCAATTAGTCATTCTCATATTTCCAGGTGCACCCCTTTCATCTTACTACTTTTTGTTTTATTTCATTTAATTTTCAAGGTTATTTAAGTCAAGTTAGCATCATATTAGGGTTTTACATTTCACCTTGCATTTCATTGTCTTTTCCAAGTTTAAACTTGGTGGTGAATGCCTCTTGCAATATGAAATCATACCCAAGGACAGTCCCATAGTAGATCTCTTACCTTTATTCCACTCTTGGGTTGAGATCTCTAGGGATTCCTTGAATTTTAGTTGGGGAAAAGTGGTGTTCTATGTCCAAAACCATAAAGCATCCATTTTTCAACTAAACACCATTTAAATTTGTTTGCATGAATAGAGAGATAAGATTGATAATAGCATCATAATCAACTTTATTACTGCAAAGGTTGAGATTAAATAGGGCACAAATAAAGATATAAACACTGATTATATGCATAGGCTATCTAAGCAAACTATGGCACTTGAATACTAATTTATATAATTGAACACTAAGAAAATCTAAAACAGGATGTAGTCTTTATCTATATCAACATTTTTTTCCAATTGAGAAACATTTAAAAGATAAACCAGAAACACCCAAAATAAATCATTATTTTGTAATACAACATGGAAAAGAAATAAATAAAGTCACAATAACATTTGTAAATTAAGAGGTAAACAACCCAACAAGATAATTACATTCAAATATGGAAACACTGACAAGAAATTAGTATAAAGGAATTTCAAAACATTTTCTATAGATTAATTGGATTTATCAAAAAACTCTGGTCTGGTGTGAATCCTAGATTTATACAAAGAAAACATGTATAGTCCAATTGTGTAATTGATACTTCATAAGATAAAGAAATTAAAATATTATGTATATAATCATTTTTAATGAATTACTTTTCTTTGTGAAGCATATTACAGTGCATTAACAATAATACATGAAACAAGAAAGGAATTGTACATAGATATAATTTTATATTCATAGGTAACACTTTGTGATTCAAAGAAAAATCTTCTTCAATCTAAAATTGCATAACTCAAAGCATCATAATAATAATTCAATACAAGGATTTTATTTTATTTCCAATCAATATTCCTCAGCATTATCATATTTCTTTCCAAGACTACAATACAAAATGGAGAGCAACCTAGTTTTGCTCGCCTCCTAACCATAGGACCAAATAGTCCACCCTCGAGCTGGAGACAAAGTGCATATGCACAAAATAGGAGAAAGAACAAAAAATGATAAACGTTGACTCACTCACAAAGAACCCACACACAAGATTCTTGCAAAGGGGGAGAAGGGTGTTTCCCTTCCCTCCTGAGGAACTACATTACATCTCCATACACATTCAACTCTATCTTCAATATATAACCTTATCTATCACAATGCCCAATCCACAAGTCCTTCACATCTAGCCACTCCACACTCCATCCATCACCCAAACCTCTCATTCACAATACCCCCACAACCAACCACTCCATATACCACACAACACCCTATTTCACCATTATCACATATATACACATTTTCTCACAAATCCCCAAGAGAGGCTTTGTGCCCTCCTTAACCCTAAACGAAGGAGGATCTCAGCTCTCAGACAAGATCAACTCCTTATTCACACCAATAACCCCCATTACACAACAAAATACTTCACAAAATAGAAAATAACATAGAACTTTCCAATACAAAAATAAGATTCATCAAACATTCAGTAACTACGTTAAACTTTATAAATAAAAACTCAAAGCTTACCTTGGCTATCAAACTTAGGATCAACCCAAAAGCCCAAGCAAGAATTCATTCCCTTTCCCTTGTTGTTTTCCTTCTACCACCAAATTCTTATTACCAAAACCCAAAAGAGTGATAATCTTTTACACAACAATTGATTTCCCCAACCAAGAAGAAAAGTAGTAAAAATACTTCCTAAAAAACAATCATACCAAATCCATCCTTAAAATAGAATTCCTCCCAACTCTTCAACTTCCTTGAAATGAAAATATCATTTAACTAAAATCATATTTCTCTTCATAATAAAAAAAAATCAAATTACACTTAACATTAAAACCCCCCCTTCCAAAATTGAAAACCAACAATTATATTTTCAGCATTTGGACTTTGTCTCCACTTCCTAAAGAACCTAGGCTGCCCACTTGCAATATTTCAATAGAAACATTAGTACATTTTGGAAATTATAATGATCAAAACATTTAAATATAAGTATTGAAACTTTCTAACATCAAATAATTATAAAATCTAGCATAATAGTTAAAGTTTTTTTTTTAGCAGAAAGTAAATATTTAACCAAAACATTTTAAAATCAAATATATTTTATTACATGAACATATTAGATTATATTATTTATAAGAAAATAAATGTCTACACATGCACATCAAACATTATGTCCTTAATCCATAATGATAATATCCATAAACTAAGATTTAAACATCAACCATGACTAAAACACCAACTATATGATTATAGAATCAAACAAAAGTTTCTACACTAATGTTAACTATGCCTCACCTTTATGAATAATCCTTTCAATCCATAATAATTGTTTTATAGAAATAAAACCATTGTCATGTTTTATGTTAAATCCTCATCAATAGGAAATCTTGAAATCAAGTGTAAGTGGTTTATATGTTTAATATATTATTTTATTAATTACTTCTTAATTTTAGATATTTAGTTGTAATTTTTGGCTATGTCTAGAGAAGGCATTACATTGGTATTAGAGCCCTAAGTTTAAAAAAATAGGACCTTGGCCTACTATGTCAAGATGCTAAATTTGATCCAGATCATTTCTTATCCATTATGATAGCACTATATAATCAGCATGTTCTATTGACTGTCTCTTACTATTGTATTGTTTATATAGATTTGTGTTTCTTATTGGCATAACACTATAGTTATTCTGCCATGGAATATAAATATGGAGCACGCATTTACAACTCTTGACTGAATAGTCTTCATGTGAAAGCTTCCAATGAATGGAAACTTTTACCTTTGTTTTATAACTTTTCACATTATTTTGTGTTCGTTTCAGGCTTTTATTTTAATATTTATGGACATGTGTCTACATAAATTTTAACCAGCACTAATATTAGGATACACTCTATAGTAAAATCTACCTATTTTTGGAAGGTTCTTGACTTTATGATTTCATTAAGAACTTCAGTTTGTAGTCTTCCTATCGCATTGGGATTTATGTATGGTTCATTCTAGTAGCATGATTTTACAATTGTGGAGGCTACTTAATATTTGTCTTAGAGAAGTGTTGGAAGTTACGTTATACTGTGTAGCCACTGTTGTTAGAATTTAATGTACCTTTTACTAACCTGAATGTTTGGGTATGATATCTCTATTAGTCATATAGATTCGTGGGCTTATAACATAAATATTTTGTTTCCACGTATGTTTTTTGAAACATTGGCACATTCTATTTTAAGTGAGTTAGGTATCTATAATATTTTCTATAGCTTGTATTATATCTAAAATTTGTGATCCATTAGAGAAAATCTCTATGTTTTCCATTAAAAGGGTGCATTAAACTTGGTATCCCTTTCATGTTCTTCTCAACCATCCTTGTTTTGCATCTCTTGAAACTGTTGCAATTTTTGTAGTACTTTTCAGACCTTTTCATCATTCTAAATGTTTGTTTCAATATAAAATGTATTCACATGCACACATGTACATGAACACACATCACATTTACTTTTCACACAATTAATTTCATGTTTAGCTATAATGTACATGAACACACTTCACATTTACTTTTAAAATAATTTCCCTATTTATCAAAACACAATAGAAAAGAAGGAAATTTCTCCATATACATAGCTTGTATTCTCAAAAGGATTCTTTACATACGCTAACATGGATGTGCATGCATATATACCAGCATACATTGTTACACAATACTAATAAGTTTACATGATTTATGGACAATACCCTTGCATTAACCTAAGAAGGATCATAATAAGAAGATCTGAATTTTTTTCTTGAACAACTCTTTAAATATAATATAATATATTAGGTGCCAAGTTGATTAGATATAATCCAATGTAATAGGAAAAATTGACCTGCCATTTGCAAGGTGGTTTGTGTGTCTGTCTTACATAACACACTAGGTTTTTTATGTTTTATCTAGCTCACATCTGTATACTTTGCTTCATTTCCCCTTCAAATTGCTTATCTTTATATGATTAAATTATGAGAATAGCTATGTCTACGTTGTTTTGGAAAGTGATACATGATTTGTACAAGATTGCAGAAGGTATTTTTTCACCCATTCAATATTTATTTTTTTCGGTACAAGGATTAAATGTCTTATTCAGGTCATCCCAATACAAGCATGGCTTGTTCAAAGGTTTTTTTTTAAAACATCTTAATGGTTGTGCTTTGAACCTCTCCATGTTGATTTGTTAAAGGTTGCTAGACCTATTTTAGAATTATATTGTTGTTTTCATGAGAACCTATTTCTGTATAGTTCCATTTTAGTTTCAAAACAATTTATTCAATCAACATAAGATATGTAGCTAAATATGTGTAGTATCTTGTCTTTATGATACTTTCCATGCCAGTTTTCTGGCCAGGCCATACATACATTAGGAATTTTGATTCTCCAAAATTAGTTTTACATTAGTTTCAACACTTGTTACTTTATGTACACAACATTATTGTTGCATGATTAAAGTGCAAATAGAATTCAATTACCCATTATTTTAAGAGGAGCATAATGCAACTCATGTCAAAGGGGTCTATAAGACTATGAACAGTAGAGGTGAGCTATTTATATGGCTTAAATATGCCATTTCAATTCAATACTAAGAGTATAGTTGGGATGAATTAGATAAAATTTTCACATGTAGACATATCTTTGAGAATGAATTAGACTGAAAATTATGAAATTTTAGTAAGGTTTATCTTAACTTTATTGACTCCATGATTATCGTTGCATCGAAAGATCGACCTGTTAATTCCTAATATAACTACTAGATTTAATAGATCCATGAGAGGTGGTTAAACCATGTCACAAATCACAAGTGGAGTGCTAACCACCTGCTAGCAATCTCCCCATTAGCATTACCTAAGGGGATTCGAACTCAACACTTTTTGCTCTGATACCAATTGTTTTCCCCATGATTGTCATTAAGTCAAAAGATCAACCTATTAATGCCCAATACAACTGCTAGAGTTAATGGATCAATGAGAGGAGGTTAAGCCATGTCATAAATACCAAGGGAAGCATTGACCATTTTCCAACTAACTTATAGTCAAGAGGTATTTTTCATGTAGTTAGTTTGGAACAAGATCCTTGTCTTAAAAATTGGTTGGCACTATATTCGTAATTGTTTTGTAGCAATTATAAGGTTGTGTAACATCTTTAAGACTTTTGGGGAACAATGCGCAAGACTTTTATATCTTAAACATAGTTTTGCAAAAGCGTTTGTTCTTGCGTTACAAAATGTAAAATCCTTAAGATCTAAATAACTTTAGAGTATAGATAATTCTAATTAGTAATAGAAGAAATAGATCAGATATTTCCCGTAGTTTACCAAACTCCTCTTTTCATCAGTGTAAACCTTGAACCACCAATTATAAGGTATAATTAGTCTTGAGAGAAATAAATTGTATAATTTTCCATTGGTTATTTATGTTTCTATTATTTGGATATTTTTCATCTCTTGAAAAATGAATTATGTGTCCATCAAGCTAGCTTCTATCATTAAAATTGTAAGAATGTTGTTACCATTATTTTGAATGCTTAAGTGTACTTGTCAATAATTTTCTTAGTACTTGTATTTATGCTTGTCTTTTGGGGAAACCTCAAGGTACTTATTTTCCCTAGTGAAACTACACTATATACAATTTACTGTGGGGGATACCATTATGGAGTAAAAAATCTGAGTATGAACAATAAGGTCTTGAACCTAATTTTATGTGGCCTAAATATACCTATTTCTATGTCAATATCTTGTGATTAGTAATTAAGCATTTTGGTTTAAATTTAGTAGATGAAAATTATCTTTTGTGCATGTCAGTATAAGTAAATGCCTTAATGTTTTCTCAAGTATTTCTCATGTTATAATTCTATACAATTTCACTAGTTTATTTGTAGCTATAACTCAGTAATGATGAGGTCATTATTAAATGTTGATAATGAATTCCTTGTGATGTCTAGTTTTTGTTAATATTAATAGTGTTTCTTATTCTTTTGAGAATTGAACTATTGAAATATTTATGAATGTATTTAATTTTAGAAATAAATTCCTTTTTCAGTATTCGTAGAATAATTTTCAGTATTTCTTTATCATGAATGTCTATGGATGCACTGGCATTATTTCATTCCTTTCTCATGATGTAAATTTCCATGTTGGAATTTTTAAGACCAATCTACCTTTAGAAGATAAGTCAGCTCTTTAAATCTTGCACCCAGTTGTATGTGGCTAGAAATGTTGGAAATGATACAACATTATATTTGTTATTAGTTGGTACAATTTTATCTTTTTGTTGGAAAATTAATTTCTCTTGAAGCCTCCTGCTCTCATGTCAAATCCCCCAGTTGTTTCACCTACCTATTAGGATCCCCCATCTTCAATGAAAATTTTTGGGATCTTCATCCCTACAACTCCTGACAGCTCTAGAATTAAATATGGTAGGAATTTTTGAATTCCAAATTAATGGTGGTAGGTAATTTCAATTTTTTTGAGAGGGAATGTTGAATAGAAAAAAGGAATTGAAGGAAGTTAGTTTTTTCAGTTGGAAGAAGAATTTTTTCTATGTAGTAGCAATCTGTGAACATAGGAATGTTTTGTGTGATCTCCCAGAAGCTCCTAAACAACAACAACTATATGTTATTTGTATGTGAGTAGTGATTTCTCTTGAAAGATCTTTGTGTAGCTCCTCATAGTGAGCTCCTGACAGCTCTTGAAAGTTGTTTGTTTGTGTGAGCAATTCATGAAACTGCCAACAACTATTAATCTATAGGTTAGAGTTATTTTCTAAGTTTATTTTTATGTTTAAGTATTTTATGTATTGTCATTTCAAATTTAATGAATAGAAAGGAAAGTTCCATGTCTCCTTGTGCTTCCGCATTTTGTTTGTGTATTCCTAGCTGATTGGGAAACATGATAGTAGCTCTATGTTTTTTTCTATTCATTCAAAATTTTGATATGGTATCAAAGCCATAGGCCTCATTTTTTCGTGAGCTAGGGAATTTGTTTTTTATGAGTATTAAGCTTTTTTTTTGTGCTAGAGACATGGCCAGAGATGAAGGGAAGATTTGGCTGTAGCCACCATCCTTTAATGGAGAAAACTATGATGTTTGGAAAAAGAAGATGAAGACCATAATGGTTGCAAATGATTTGTGGGAGTTTGTAATCAGTGGTTTCAATGGTGTAACTGATCCTGCAGCATATGCAGTTCTCCCAAACAATGAGAAAACCCAGTTGAAGGAGTTGAGGAGGAAAGATGCTAAGGCATTGAGTTTAATAGAAGCAACCTTGACATAGGCCATTTTTCCCAAAATAGTAGTAGCAAACTATGTAAAGGAAGCTTGGGAAATCATCTAGAAAAACTATAAAGGGACTGAAAAGGTCATATTGGTGAAGCTCCAGATGCTTCAAAGAGAGTTTGAGACTCTTGAAATGAAGGAAAATGAGTCCATCTCAGTTTTTCACACAAGACTCTTAGGTTTGATACACTAGTTGAGAGTGAATGCAGAAGTCATGGATGATTAGAGGATTGTGGAGAAAATCCTCAGGAACTTACCCATGAAGTTTGATGCAGTGGTGATTTCCATTGAAGAGGAAAAGGATCTCACAATATTGTCTATTGATGAGCTGATAGGTTCTATGCAAACCCATGAACAACACCTAAATAGGTCTACTGCTTCTTCCCAAGAGAAAGCTTTTAAAGCTTAGTCAAATGCAACAGGAAGGGGGAGAAGAAACAATGGTGGAAGGATATCAAGAGGTAGAGTTCGTGGCAACTCTAGACAAGGAAATTCTAGAGGAGATAGCTTGGGATGAGCGAGCAGCCAAGAGGGAGTGAGTAGCTCTCAGACCATCTTTTCACAAGGCAAGAAGAACAATAGTTTGTATTAGAAAAATGACAAGAGCAATGTTGAATTCTACTATTGTGATAAATTTGGTCATTATGCAAGTGAGTGCTGGAAAAATCACAATGATCAATAAAAAAAAATGCAAATGTGGCTAAAGGAAATAATTCCACAACCTTCATCATGTGCAACATTGGTGAAGAAGGCAGCCCCAAAGTCTGGTATTTGGATAGCAATTGCAGCAACCACATGAGTGGTAGTGAAAGTTTTCTTTCTTTCATTGATAAGAATGTAAAGTCGGAGATAAGAATGGGGAACAATGGATTAGTTCTAGTTGTGGAAAGAGGATCTATTACGATCTACACCAAGCAAGGTGAGAAGACGAAGATTCAAAATGTATTTCTTGCTCCTGGGTTAAAGCTTAACCTCATGATTTTTGGACAGTTGATCCAAAATGGATATAAAGTACTGATGGAGAAGGTTCAATGCATTATTTATGACAAGAATGAGAGGATGAAAGTGTTTGCAATAGTTCAAATGAAAAAGAACAAGATTTTTCCTTTGAATATTAAGACATATTTGTCATTTCAGTCCATTATTGCACCTCTCATGAATGGAAAATGTATAGTAGTATAGCAAGTAGCCCTCAAGAGCACCATTCAAGACCACTCGAAGCTATGGCATCTCAGTTATGGATATTTAGGCAATGCTAGTTTAAGTCTTTTGTTCAAGAACAAAATGATTGATGGTTTGCCAAGAATAGTAGAGCCTAGTGTTAAGTGTGAGGCTTGCATTTTGGGCAAGCAACATAGGAATCCCTTTCAATCAGAGAACTCTCCAAGGGCAAGAGCACCATTAGAGCTAGTGCATATGGATTTGGTATGCCCCATGCAAACCATATCTATTGGTAAAAGCCATTTTTTATGACCTTCATTGATGATTATAGTCGAAAGACATGGGTCTATTTTTTGCAACATAAGTCTTAAGCATTTGATAAGTTTTTTTGTTTAAGGCCCAGGATGAAAAGGAGAGTGGACATTTTATCAAGGTCCCCAGGTTGGATAGAGGGGGAAAGTATACCTCCAATCAATTTGTAAACTTTTATAAGCAAAATGGCATCAAGAAGGATCTAACAACCAGTTATACTCCGCAACAAAATGGAGTGGCTGAGAGAAAGAATCAGACCATCATGGAGATGGCAAGGAGCATGATGAAACAAAAGGGACTCCTAATTGAATATTGGGGAGAGGTTGTAGCAGCAGTTGTATATCTAATAAATAGAAGTCCAATAAAGGTGGTACGTGACAAAATCCCTCAAGAGGCATTAACAAAACACAAGTGGATGGTTGAGCACTTAAGAGTGTTTGGGTGTGTAGCATATGCTCATGTTCCTAAAGAAAAGAGGAAAAAAATTGATGACAAGGGTGTGAAGTGTATTTTCATGGGCTATAGTGAGGAGTCAGCTTATAGGTTGTATAATCCAGTCACCAAGAAAATCGTCATTAGTAGAGACGTGGAGTTCCTAGAGGATGAGTCATGGGATAGAGTGATAGTTTCTGATAGCTTAGAACTGCCCCTGATAGCTCCTGAAGAAGAAGGAAGAGAACATGAAGTTTAATAAGTTGAGCTTGCAATTGCTCCCGAAATCTCCAAACAAACTCCTGACAGATCTTGATGGCTCCTGGCAGCTTCTGATGCAGGTAGATAGTCAAGAAGATAGTCATAGACAACTAGAGATTTGGTCGTAGAGAGCTCCCAACAACTCCTGAAAGGTCCTGAAATGACTAGAAAAAAAGGAAAGCAGCCAGAGACAGCCAAAAGATTAGCTCCCAAGAGCTCCCAATAGCTCCAAATGGCTCCTAAGAGCTCCCAACAGCTAACTAGCCTGTTCAGTAGAACAACAACAATAGTGAAAATTTAGACTCCACTCTTGCCTCCCTAATGCCAAAGAAGACCAATATTCTAAGGGAGATCTACCAAAATGAAAGGTATGATGAATAATTTGATGAGAGTGTTAATTTTGCATTATTTTCTCATAGTGATCTAGTTTATTTTGAGGATGTTGTGAAAGAAGAGAAATGGTGTGAAGCCATGGATGAGGAGATATATGCAATAGAGAGGAACAACACATGGTATTTAATTGATTTTCCTCCCAACAAGAAAGTTATTGGGGTGAAATGGGTTTACAAGACCAAGTGCAATGCCGAAGGAAGAATAGAGAGGCATAAGGAAAATATTAGTTGTCAAGGGGTACAAACAGTAGTTTGGGAGAGATTATAATGAGATATTTTCCCCCATTGCAAGGATGGAAACCATGTGGATAGCCAAAGAAATTACAACCTAGCACAAGTGGAATTTGTTTCAAATGGATGTGAAGTTTGCCTTCCTAAATGAAATGTTGAAAGAGGAAGTTTATGTAGAGAAGCCATTTGGATATGAAATTCTGGGCCAAGTACACAAGGTGTATAGGACGAAGAAAGATCTTTATGGGTTGAAGCAAGCTCCACGGGAATGGTACAACAATATTGACTCATATTTGATGAGAAATAGCTTTAACAAAAGCGATGTTGACCCCACTCTTTACATCAAGGTAACAAATGGTAAGATTTTGATTGTTCTCTTGTATGCTGATGATTTAGTTTTCACTAGGGATGATGATTTCCTCATTGTTGATTTTAAAGAGGCCATGAAAAGAGAGTTTGAAATGACAGATTTAGGTCACTTGAGTTATTTTCTAGGCATAAAAGTAAAACAAATGCATGATGGTATATTTATCTCTCAAGAAAAATATGCAAATGAAATCTTGAAGAGATATAGGATGCTTGACAGCAAACCTCCCGCAACTCCAACACCCATAGGTCTAAATTTGAGCAAGGAAGATTGTAGTAGTAATATGGATCCGACCATGTTTAAAAATTTGGTTAGAAGTTTGATGTATTTGACTGCAACTAGGCCTGATATAATGCATGGAGTGAGTCTTATTTCCAGATTTATAGAGACTCCAAGAGACACCCATTGGCAAGTGGGTAAAAGAATCTTGAGGTATGTGAATGGCACCAAAGGATATGGCATTTTTTACACAACAACAAATGAATTTGGGCTAGTTGGTTACACAGATAGTGATCGGGTAGAAAGTTTGGATGATAGGAAGAGCACATCGGGGTATGTGTTTCACTTGGGTTCGAGAGCTATCTCATGGGATTCCAAGAAACAAACCATAGTTTCCCTATCTACAACAGAGGATGAATATATAGAAGCAAATGCAGTAGCATGTCAAACTATTTGGTTAAGAAGAATCTTACAAGATTTAAGAAAAGAACAAGAGGATAAAACAACAATCTTTTGTGGCAATGTTTCATCAATAGCCTTGACAAAAAATCCTATGTTTCATGGAAGAAGTAAGCACATTGAAATCAGGTATCATTTTATTAGAGAGTTAGTTGAAAATGGTGAAATTAAAATGACATTTTGCAAGTCTGAGTAGTAGCTAGCAGACATATTCACCAAGCCTTTGAGCAGGGACAGTTTCAAGCACCTAAGGAGTAGATTGGGCATTGTTGATTTGGATTAGGATTGATCTTGTTTTTGTCAGCTCAAGACTAAGGGGGATTGTTGGAAAATTATTTTCTCTTGAAGCCTCATGCTCTCACGTTAGATCCCCTAGTTGTTTCCCATACCCATCAAGAGCCCCCATCTTCAACAACAATTTTTGAGATCTTCATGCCTGTAGCTCCTAACAGCTCTAGAATTAAATATGGTAGGGATTTTTTAGTTCCAAATTAATGGTGGTAGGTAATTTCAATTTTTTTGAGAGGGAATGTTGAATAAACAAAAGGAATTGAAGGCAGTTAGTTCTATCTATTGCAAGAATTTTTTATGTGCAACAATAGTCTGTGAATAAAGGAATGTTTTGTGTAAGCTCCCAAAAGCTCCTAAACAACAACAGTTGTATGTAATTTGTATGTGAATAGTGATTTATCTTGAAAGAGCTCTACATAGCTCCTAACAATGAGCTCCTAGCAGCTCCTAAAAGTTGTTTGTTTGTGTGAGTAGCTCATGAAAGCTCCCAACAACTATTAATTTGTAGCTTAGAGTTATTTTCTGAGTTATTTTTATGTTCAAGTCTTTTATTTATTGTCATTTCTAGTTTAATGAATAAAAAGGAAAGTTGCATGTCTCCTTGTGCTTTTGCATTTAGTTTGTTTATTCCCAGCTGATTAGGAAATAGAACAACAACTCTATCTTTTTTTCTATTCATTCAGAAATTCTGACACTTTTGCTATTACTATATAGCTTTCTAAGGCCTATCTGAGGGTCCCAAAAGAATTTTTCAACATGGATAGTATATTCATATTCATGTTGGTATTTGTGTAGCTTCAAATTAGGCAGCTTTATCTCTTTAAGGTAGAAAAATTCTCTAAAGAAGTGAAAATTTCTATGGTACAACCTACAAACCTCACTACATGACAAGTTAGTTTTGAATGTCATGGAGAAAATTTCCTATAATTCTTGTTGGTTGCGATGAGAAACTATTGTGCTTTTGTACCCATTTTAAGGAGTGATGATTGTAGTTAACTACGTCCCAAGATATCTTTCAAACTTTAAAGTATGGTGCTTGCTATTGGATCTTAGGTGAATAACTCCCTAGAAATTAATGCTAATTCAGTTTTGTTCAAGAAATTGAAAGTTTCAACTCCACTTTAACATAAGTGCTCATTGGTCTATTTTTTTGGTAGATCAACAATTTCAAGACAAAGTGTTTGCTTTAGAATAGGCTAAGGGGTATATACTATTTATGAGTTTATGAATTAACTACTTGAAAAGTTTACATCTTATTGTTGGCTTGTGTGTTTGATTATCTATCCTTTGCACTAAGTTGTGATTATTTTGTTTATGATCTATCTGAATGTTTATTTACTCAATGTTTTGTCCTTCATCTCTTAGCATCATTTCAATGGAGGAACTCAGAATTTTACACGTGATATTGTTCAATTGTCAATGTCTCTTCTATTTGTGGAAATTTTGTTGATGGTCCTATGACCTATCCATTAATATGTTAAAATAGGAACAAACTCAAATAGTTTTTGGCTATCTAATAATAAGTCTAGCGAATCCACTTGATTTCCTTACATATGTGCACTCAGCCTAGGCTTTCCAAAAAAAATTTCCTTGTAGATAATATCTAATGAGATTTTTATGGTTGCTTCTCTACATTTAAATAATTCCTTTTATTATGATAGGAGTAATGTATGTTCGATTGAATGGCCAATTGGGTTTTGTATTAATCAATATTGCAATGGGAGATCGTAGCATCCAACATTTCTTTTGGAAAGGACTAGTTAATCCAATCCACACTGCAAAGATTTGAAGTTAAGTTCTCGAATGAAATCTTTATTTCAATATCCTTTTTAATAGCTTATAGGAGGAAGCCTGAGCCTAGAGGGGGAGAACTTGAGGCATAGTTAACATTATTCTAGAGACTTTGGTTTGATTCTATAATCATATATTTGTTTTTTTAGTCATAGTTGATGTTGAAATCCTAGTTTATGGATATTATCATTATGGATTAGGGACACAATGTTTCATGTGCTTGTGCAGACATTTATTTTCTTATAAATAATACAATATAATATGTTCATGTAATAAAAGATGTTTGATTTTAAAATGTTTTGGTTAAATGTTTAATTTCTACAAAAGAATAAATATCTTTAGCTATTATGCTATATTTTACAATTATTTGATGTTAGAATGTTTCAATACTTATATTTAAATGTTTTTATTATAATATCCAAAATGTACTAATGTTTCTATTGAGATATTGCAGGTGGGTAGCCTAGGTTCTTTATGAATTGGAGAGAAAGTCCAAGTGATGAAAATATAATTGTTTGTTTTCAATTTTGGAAGGGGGGTTTAATATTAAGTGTAATTTCACTTTTTTTGTGATTTTTTTTATTATGAAGAGAAATATTCTTTTATTTGAATGATCTTTTCATTTGAGGGTATTTGAAGAGTTGGGATGAATTCTATTTTAAGGAGGGATTCGATATGGTTGTTTTTCGAGAACTATTTTTACTACTTTTCTTCTTGGTTGGGGAAATCAATTGTCGTGTAAGAGATTGTTGATCTTTTGGGTTTTGGTTATAATAATTTGGTGTTAGAAGGACACCAACAAGTGAAAGGGAATGAATTCTTTCTTTGGCTTTTGGGCTGATCCTAACTTGGATAGCCAAGGTAAGCTTTGAGTTTTAGATTTTAAATTTTAACATAGTTACTAAATATTTCACAAATCTTGTTGGTGTATTGGAAATCTCTATGTTATTTTCTATTCTGTGAAGTATTTTTTGTGTAATAAGGGTTATTGGGCGTGAATAAGGAGCTCATATTGCCTGAGGGTGGAGATACTCCTTCATTTGGGGTTGAGGAGGGCACATAGCCTCTCTTGGGGATTTGTGAGAAAATGTGTATATATGTGATAATGGTGAAATGGGGTCTTGTGTTGTGTATGGAGTGGTTGGTTGTGGAGGTATTGTGAATGGGAGGCTTGGGTGATGGATGGAGTGTGTTGTGGATGAATGTGAAGGAGTTGTGGATTGGGTGTTGGGAAAAAGAAGGTTGTATGTTGAATATAGCTCATTGAATGTGTATGGAGATGTAATTTAGTTCTCCAAGAGGGAAGGGAATCCCCCTTCTCCCCCTTTGTAAGAATCTTGTGTGTGGGTCCTTTATGAGTGAGTCAATGTTTATTATTTTTTGTTCTTTCTTCTTTACTATGCATATGGACTTTGTATCTAGCTTGGGGATGGACTATTTAGTCCTATGGTTGGGAGGAGAGAAGAACTAGGTTACTCTCCATTTTTTATTGTAGGCTTGGAAAGAAATTTGGTAATGTTGAGGAACATTGATTGGAAAGAAAAGAAACTCCTTGTATTGAAATATTATTATGATGCTTTGAGTCATTCAGTTGTAGATTGTAGAAAATTTTCCTATGAATCAAAAAGTTTTACCTACAAATAGAAAACTATATCTATGTAAAATTCCATTCTTGTTTCATGTATTATTGTTAATACACTGTAATGTGCTTTACAAAGAAAAGTGATTCATTAGAACTGATTATGTACACAATATTGTAACTTCCTTGTCCTATGAAGTATCAATTACTTAGTTGGACTATACATATTTTGTTTGTATAGATCTAGGATTCACACCAAAGTTTCTTTTTGTAAATCCAATTAATCTGTAGAAAACGTTTCTAAATTTCTTTATAGTAATGGCTTTTCGATGTTTCCATATTCGAACATACTTATGTTGTTGTGTCG
>VDFB02281492.1:986705340-986808227 GCA_007258455.2 Sequoia sempervirens
ATAAAAGAAAAAATGACATAAATAACAAGCAAATTTAATTATCTTATAAAAATTGAAAAGTAGAGAGATACATGAGATATAAATTATTTATATTAAAATTGATGAAAAATGCTTTATTTGATTGAGGGAATATGATAGAACACATTCAATACAACCGTACAAATTCATTTAATTATGGAAAATATGATATGCAACATTAAATATAATCATGTGAATCCACTCAATATTTTTAATGCAATATAAAATATTTGATATAACCATGAGAATCTAATAAATTTAAAAAATTGTGATAAAATTTTAGTTAATTTCTTTCATGAAATAGGTAAATCTCTAATTAATGTAGTAATGTAATAAAAATTCTAATCAATTGCAAGTGTGTAATGTAATCAAAATCCATCTAGGTATGGTGATGACTCTTTGTGTATCAAAAATAATTATTTAAAATATCAATCATAGGAACATTAGTGATAATATATTTTTCACATTCAATTTGCTACATTCATCAATTCGACAATATATTTGAGGAAGAGGGAAAACTAATACATGATAAAGTAACAAAATAATTTGATCATAGATAATCAAACAAGTATGCATTTACCATAAACTAGCAATCACACCTTGGTGTGCAATGGGTACGCCGATAAGGTGTGGAAGGTCAATTAGGGAAAGTTTTGGTCTATTTTTTGCATACAATTGTGTAGTACATGAGCTCAATTGGTAGGCCATTTAGCAAATTATGTTGTTTATGCAACAAAGGTTTCAATGGAAAAGTGATAGTTTTGAATCAACTATGCATCAACATACAAGAATCCAAACACAACTAAAATAAAACCTCTTAAGTGAGGAGATAATTTATTTTAAAATTATGAGAAGAAATGGTTATTATAATTATGTTTAATAGTAATATAATTATTAATTAGAAAAAAATATATATTTGTAATAATAAAATTATTATAGGAGTCTAGGTTTTTTTCTCTCTCCACCTCTCTATGTCTTGTGTCCATCTCCCTCTCCCTTTTCTCTTCCACTCTCTTTTATGTCTTTCTCTCTATATATGTTTGTCTCTCTATATCAAATGACATTCTACCTTGAGCATAACTCCTCAAGGACACATGTCAAATGTCTTAGATTGTTGGCATGAAACAACTAAGAAAAAGTTAGTTTTCCTTTTATCTATCTCACTTTCTCTTTCCGTATCTTATATTTCTATCTCTCTTATATATTCCTCTTTCTTTCAATTTTTGTCTCCACCCCTATTCTTGTTGTCTCTATCTCTCTATTTTTCCCTCTCTCCATCTTTATCTCTTGTAGTATAATTTAACTAATTACATAATCATACACTTTTATACTATTTGTAATATAATTATTTGGCTTAGTAAATGTAGAATAAAACTTACAAGTAACTTAGTATATATATATAATAAAGTGGGTAAAATAGATGGTGCGTCATCATATGATGGAAAAAAAATGTCAGATATGAAGGCTAACAAGTAACATCAAGGATAATGAATATTCTTCAATCAAATTTCAAATGGATGGTCATGTCTTCACTGGAAAAACATGATCATTTAAAATTTAACTATAATATTTATTTAATTTAATGTAATTTGATAAAGGTTATTCAATTTTTTTTCTAAAGATGAAGGGTACTTAAGAAACACGATTTGATTTAATTTTGAAAAAAAAAGATGAACTATCCTTTCCAAAATGACAATATAATATAATAAAATATAATACTTTCAAATATTTTTTAAGTAATAAAATTAAAGTTATTTTCATAGAAGGTTCAAGTAAAATGCCGATAGGAAAGTAAAGGTATAAAAATAGTGAGTTGGAACATTGCATAATCTAGTATATTTATATAAAAAGTTATGTTATTGCATTATATAGTTGTTGTGGATGTCTTTATTGTTTCGAAACAAGCAACTCCCTTCTTCTCTATTCTAACTAGATGTTTATTCTTTCCAATGTAAACAGCTTAGGACTTCCATGGTTTGTGACCAATAAAACAAGATTTTATCCTTATACATAGAATTCCCTTGAATTCAAAATTGATTTACCTTATTTATGCACCACATCTATTGTCTAATCTATATTACTATTTATCTGCAATAAAAACAAATAAAAACTTCAATACATACACCTCCCTGAAAAATTCCCTATGTAAAATATTTCTACCTATATATACCATGCCTCCATTTCATATGAGGCACATATCTCAGTTATTCAACTAAACATAACTCATCTTATCTTTGTCTCAAATTTTGTTATATACATTTGCAAGTGAACTGTTCTACTCTATGTATAATTTTTGACATGGTCAAGATGAATATCTAATTGGGCAGAAACTATGAAGGTATTGAAGTGACCTTCAATACAATTTGAAATGCTATTAGGTTGTGTTTATCTTTGCACATTTTTAAATCATTAGTTATCATGCAATTAGACTAATATCTTCCCTTGATAATTTCTATTATTTTTTTAGTATTTCGAATTAGATGTTATTTAGTTATATTTAAGTTTGTGACTTGAATTTATAATTGAAACAAGTTCACAAAATTATTGGGGTTATGCACTTTACAATGGACAATTAATAAAATGAACTTCATCCATGGCTTCTAGAATTTGAATAGAGATGATAACTTTTGGTCGATTAATCCCCAAACCAAATTACAAAATGAGAGCTAAGATATTCCACTCAAATTGAAATCTCCAAACTAAATTACAATATGTAAAGGGCAATGCCGATACAAATTTACAAGGTTACAATTTAGTAAAGAAGTTAATAAATTTACCAAAAATAACTAATTTTTGGTGCCCATTTTTAGTAGCTTCTAGAAATATACACTCATTATCTTAGAGTTTCCCATTTTCTTGAACATTGTCAAGGGGTGGCACTATTCTTTTCCAAAACCAGTGTTTTCTCCATTGAATAATAATCTCTTCAATGGGCACACCTAGGTTTCAGGCAAGAGGAAGTATACAAAGATGGTTAGACTAAAGATCCAACCTACGAAGAATATGAAAATCCCAACACCTAACTTAAAAAATTGCACCTTTTCACGTTGTGCACATTCACACTAACGACAAGTGGAGACAAATCAAACAACCTTGTGATGAGCTTGAAAAGTGTTTAGTTGAAAGTAATGATCAAGGTAGTTCTAGTCTTGGTTTTCTTTGTTAGAATCTCAAATCAAGTTGGATTAAATTATCCAATCTCTAGAAATAATTCAATTTGAAAAATAACACTATTCCTACACATTGTGAACTTTCCATCACATAGACAAAAGTAAGGAACAAATTCCATGCTAAATTTCATGTCTACTACTTAATTTGGCATGAATTTAATGAATTACCTGAGGTAAGTGCATATAATCATAACAACTCAGGTTTAAGCTTTCATGGTTTAATTTTATGTTACATTGGACTTTTATGTTATCGAATCCTAGAAATAGTTCAATTCTAAAGGAATAATAAGACTCACTGCTTCTTCTCATTATTTAATGAAACATTGGAAATGGTTCACATCTAAATGCATAAAAGTTCAAAAATAACACATATTTTGCTCATTGTGTATTGTCAGAAACAATAAAACTTGTGAAGAGCTACTCCCATAGCCAACTATAAACTAAACTAAATTTGCTAAATAATATCTAATGGCACATGAGATTACTAAAATTTAGCTCAGTGCAATCACACAGTTTTCCTTCCAATGGAGGAGCATTCTAATATTCGTTTTCAATGCAAATTGAATGTAAAGTATAATAAAGAAAGTAGGAAAGATGCATTAAGGAAGAACATGATTTGTTCATGGAAATGAATATTGTATCTAGGAAATATAGAAATGTAAGGAGGAAACCCAAAGGCCTTAGCTAGGGACTAAAAGATAATACGGTAACAAATTTTTTTTGTTCAACGAGATCCACTGTTTGCCACGTATTTTTAACAAGTGCTTGTCGTGTTAAAAATATACACACCAGGGAGATTCACAATGTCTTCTACCATCCACAGTAAAACCCCTTCAAGAAAAACTTGCTTAATCCCAACGTAGTAAAAGGTCTCTACAAATCTATTCCTCAGAAAAGGAGTGTAGCTCATAGATTTCTTCAATGAATGTCTCAAAAGTGTCTGCCCCAATACAAGATAACCAGTCTGTAAGGGAGAAATAGTGTAGTCCACTGTTTCATATCATTACTTCTGAGTATTTAAGAACATAACTTCTACAATAAATTCAGTTCTATGGCAGACATGTTTTCAACAATCTTTAATGAAATACATAAACTAGATTCTCAAATTAAAAATCAAGAGATTTCCATTCAAATGCAGGAGATTTTTGAAATCTATCTGGATTTTTATTCAAATCTTTACAAAGCAACTACAAAATTAAGAGTCGCAGCCACAACTAACCATGTGCATAGCACAAACAAACTATTTCTTTCTTGAAATAAATTAAAACAAACTATTTGTTTCCTGAAATAAATAAAACAAAATGAAAATCGTCTGTGTTCCATTTAAGCTTCTTTGCTTCTGAAATTACCACAAAATAGATAGTTTTGTTGGAAATATTTAATTAAAACAAACTATTTGTTTCCTGAAATAAATAAAACAAAATGAAAATCATCTTTGTTCCATTTAAGCTACTTTGCTTCTGAAATTACCACGAAATAGATAGTTTTGTTGGAAATATTTAATTAATCCTCAGAAGATTTTCTGCCCCCATGTCATAATTTTAGGGATCTCCTCAAACTGCCCCAATGTATACCTTCAACTACTACTTGCCAACAATAAATCTGGTAGGTTAATTTGAATTTCAAATTTTGAACAAGCAAATGAAGACAAAAGGAAAGCCACCGTAGGTTTTAGAAGTAGTTAAGTTTTTCTAATTTTGGGAAGACCCTACAGTAGTAGAAGTAGAGTTGAGTTTTTGGATTGGAAGACCTTACAGCAGTAGAAGGAATGTTCAACACAGAACAAGGAGACAACAATAGACAGAAAATAATGTGCATAAGCAGCATGTGAATAGAATCAACTACAACACTGCACATTCAACATTAGTTTAGGTATTTGAAGAGTTTTAAGTATTGGATAGTAGTCGAAAGTAAATGTTGAATATTTTGTAGTGTAAAACAAAGCATGTACTCTGTGTTTTTGTAATTTTGTGAAAGCAAAAAGGGAATATATAAATCTATATTTTTATATCATACATTCTACTGTCTCTACACAAAATTTTGTGTGTGTTTTTTCTATTTTCTGTTATGTCCATCACCCTATTACAATACTATTTTTTGTATTGCTACACCCCTGCCTACCAACAAGTGGTATCAAAGCCCTATTTTTCTAGGAAATTAAGTTTATTATGGGTAAAGCCTTAGGTTATCTAGGCATTAAGTTTTTTAGATTTGAGAGTGAGAAAAATGGTAGGAGGTGAGAGAAAAGGCTGGCAGCAACCAGTAACTTTTGATTGGTAAAACTATGATATATGGGCTAAGAAGATAAAAACAATATTTATTGCTAATGACCTATGAGAATTGGTCATCAATGGGTTCAATGATATCACAGAACCAAATGCATTTGTAGCCCTTTCAAATGCACAAAAAAATTAGTTGAAGAAGACCCATATGAAAGATGCAAAAGCCCTCAGTTTGATTGAGACTATTTTCCCATGTATTGCAACATCAAAATATGCAAAACAAGCTTGGAAAATATTACAAAATAGTTACAAGGGGACTGATAAAGTGAGGTTAGCTAAGTTGTAGCACTTGAGAAGAAATTTTGAGACTCTACAAATGAAAGATAATGAGTCCATTTTAGATTATCACACTAAGGTTTTAGCCCTAGTAAATTAGCTGGGATTCAATGGAGAAACAATGGAAGAGCAAAGGATTGCTGAGAAAATCCTAAGAATTCTACCTACTAAGTTTGATTATGTAGTCGTTGCCATTCAAGAGGCAAAGGATTAATCTCAAATGACTTTAGATGAGTTGATGGGTTCACTACAAACCCATGAGCAACAGTTGAATAGATTTTCTCCTTCCCTAGAGCAAGCTTTCAAAGCTCAGACCAATGGAAGAGGTTAGGGAAGAGGTCAAAGAGGCAGAGGAAGAAGCAATTATGGAAGAGGAGACTCAAATATCCAAGAGGAGCCAAGCAACTCACAGTCAACAAATCAAAACCAGAAGAAGAACAACAATTCAAATCAAAGGTATGACAAAATAAATTTCCATTGTTATTACTATCACAAGTATGGACATTATGCTAGTGAGTGTAGGAAGAAGCAACATGACCATGGAGGCCAAAATGCTAATGTAGCAAATGAGAACAAATCTGAAAATGATAAATAGTCAATTTTTTTCATTGTTTGCAACCTTGTTGAGCACATCAATGGTGAAATTTTGTATTTAGATAGCGAATGCAGCAACCACATGAGTGGTAACACAATTTTTTTAGCCTCCATAGGCAATAGAATAAAAATAAAAATCAAAATGGGAAATGATGAGAAAGTTCCTGTCATTGGAAAAGGTGTTGTCAACATTCAAACCAAGAATGGTGAGAAACAACAAATCTAGGATGTCTATTATACCCCCAACATGAAGCATAATCTATTGAGCATTGGAAAAATGGTCCAAAATGGTTATAGAATCCTGATGGAGAATGGAGAATGGAAGATATTTGATAGATGAAGCAACAAGAAAGTGATGGTAGTTGTGTAGATGACAAGAAATAGAATGTTTCCTCTTAGAATGCACATAGTGTCTGCAATAGACACAACAGAATGATAGAAACAAAAATGTTCACCAATGCTCACAGCAGAAGAACAATAATTGACTATGGAACAATAGTCTACATTGAAAACAGTCATCAAAGACCCATCCAAACTTTGGAATTTAAGGTATGGGCACTTAAGCTTTTCTAGTTTGAGTTTATTATCTAGGAAAGGAATGGTTAGGGGTTTACCATTCATTATAGAACCCGATGGAAAATGTGAAGCCTTCATTTTAGGAAAACAACATAGACAACCCTTTCAATCAGGGTACTCTAGGAGAGCAAAAACACCATTAGAGTTAGCACACTTAGATTTGTGTGGACCCATGAAAACCCCCACTTTAGTTGGAAACACATATTTCATGACATTCATAGATGATTACAGTAGAGAAATTTGGGTCTATTTTTTGAAAAACAAATTGGAAGCCTTTGAGAAATTTAAATGGTTTAAGGTAGAAGTTGAAAATGAAAGTGGACACTATATCAAATCCCTTAGAACAGATAGAGGGGGAGAGTACATCTCTAAAGAATTCCTAGATTTTTGTAGGAATGACAGCATTCATAAACAATTTGCAACAAGATATACCCCACAACAAAATGGATTAGAAAAAATGAAAAATAGAATTATTCAAGACAATGCAACAAGTATGCTAAAACCAAAAGGGTTGTCACATATATTTTGGGGTGAAGCTATAACAATAGTTGTTTACATATTAAATAGGTTTCCTACAAAGGCTGTTCATGATAAGATTCCACAAGAAGCTTGGAAAAATAGCAAGTGGAGTGTTGATCACCTATGAATCTTTGGGTGTGTGGCTTATACATTGGTGCCAAAAGAGAAGAGGCAGAAATTTGATGATAAGGGTGAAAAATGCATTTTCATAGGCTATAGTGAAGAGTCAAAAGCCTATAAATTATACAATCCCATCACCAAAAAGTAGTGATCAGCAAGGATGTTGTGTTCATTGAGAATGAAGCATGGGATGGAATGGTGGATAACACCATAGCTATATCAGTCACAATATCCCTTGGTGATGAAGAAGCTCTAGAAGACAACAACCTGGAAGGAGCTCAAGAGAGAAGCAACTTAGGGAGAAACTATTGCAAAGCATTGGAAAATAGTAACTCTGGCGGTACTCAACAAAACAACAAGTCTAGCAGTGTTCAATAGAACAACTCTGAACAAACATAGTAGAGTTACAACTCTGAAGTACAATAGAGTAGTATCTCAGATAGTTAGCAGTATAGCAGCTCCAAATGTCAGAGTAGCAGTAGCTCGGAAGCTAATTCAGACCCTACACTTGCATCATTGATGCCACAAAAGACAAAGAGTGTAAGGGAGATTTATGACAACACTAGGCATGTTGATTTCAATGAGAATTTAGATTTTTCATTAGTCTCTTATAGTGATCCAACATACTTTGAGGAAGCAGTAAAAGAAGACAAGTGGTGTAAGGCCATGGATGAAGAGTTGGAATCTATAGAGAGGAGCCAAGCATGGGAGCTGACCGATTTACCGAAGGGTAAACAAGTGATTGGAGTGAAGTGGGTCTACAAGACCAAGTGTAAAATATAAGGTAAAATTCAAAGGCATAAAGCAAGGCTAGTGGTGAAAGGATACAAACAGTAACTCGGTATAGATTATGATGAGACTTATGCACCAATTGTAAGGATAGAAATAGTTTAGGTGGTCATAGCAATTGCAACCAAACATCATTGGGGGGTGTTTCAAATGGATGTAAAGTCAACCTTCTTGAACAGAGTGTTGAAGGAGGAAGTGTATGTAGAGAAGCCACCTGGCTATGAAGTCCTAGGGCAAGAGGACAAGGTATATAGGCTCTGAAAAGCTATTTATGGGCTGAAACAAGCATCTTAGACATGGTACAGTGGAATAGAATCATATTTAATGAGAAATGGCTTCAAAGAAAGCAATAATGAACCCATACTCTACATCAAAGTAGCTAAAGGTGATATTTTAATTATTGTTTTGGTATGTGCAGGATAATCATGGAAAAAATAGGCCCTTAAGTGGCAAAAAAATTAGAAAAATCAGAGTTAGGCAAATTGATTCAAAATTTTGAATAAATTATCTATATTATTTCAAAAATATGTCAAAATAGAATCTATAGCAAATTGAATGTAGTTTCTAAACTACTAGGTTTGTTTAAAAAAAAATCTATTTGGTGAAAATTTAAAATTTCAATGCAATGAATTTTAAATTTCCGGGGAAAAATAAGAAGTCGTTGTCCGCATCTAACCACCTAACTAGAATAAAATGATAATATTTTTTTATAATATTTTAGATATAAGTAGAGGACTCATGCCTCAATGTGATGCATATTTTTTTTATTTTTTTTCCAAGTAAATAATTAATTATGATTTTTTTATTACAACTTTTTGAAAAATAAAAAACTCGTATGTCTAACGACCTTAACTTGGTCAAAACTTCATGAAATTCAATTTTTCATTTTATATAGTATGCAAAGCATAGAATGTGATGCATGTTCTGGATTCAAAAAATGTGATACCGTTTGAAAGCTATAGATGTTTTTCAATCAGCTTATCAGTCAAGAGTTTAGTTGTAATTTGAATAGAAAATGAATAATAATTACTTATTAAATTCAAAGTAAAACTTAATTTATATCAGTGGAAATTTGAGAATCTCCTTTAAAAACCCTTTTCATTTCATCAATTTTTGGTAAAAAAATAGTCGTCAACCACATACCCGTCATATTGCCACTTTTTGGCCCATCATGATCCTTCACATACCCATTTTGTATGTAGATGATCTAATTTTTATTGGAAACAGTGAAAGTTTAATTACTTATTTCAAAGAATTGATGAAGAATGAGTTTGAGATGATGGATTTGGGTTTGTTGAAGTATTTTCTTGGGATAGAAGTTCAACAAACTAAGCATGGCATATTCAATTTGTAAACTAATTATGCCAAACAGATTTTGAAGAGGTTTAAAATGCAGAACAACAAACCTAGACCAACACCAACACCAATAGGTCAGAAACTACACAAAGAATATAGCAACAATAATGTGAACCCAACCCTCTACAAAAGCATGGTTGGAAGTTTGATGTATTTGACATCAACTAGGCCTGATTTAAGGTATGCAATAAGTTTGATTTATAGGTTCATGGAAAAACCTAAGGACACACATTGGCAAGCAGTAAGGAGGATCTTGAGGTATGTGAATGGAACAACAAGTTATGGAATTGTGTATGGTGCATCAAATGAGTTCAAGCTAGCTAGTTTCACAGATAGTGATTGGGTAGGAAATGTAGATGATAGGAAGAGTACATCAAGATATGTATTCAACATGGGATCGAATGCAATTTCATGGGAATCCAAGAAGTAGCCTATTGTATCTCTCAGAAAAATAAAAGCTGAATACATTCCAGCAAATGCAATAGTGTGTTAGGCTATTTGGTTGAGGAGAATCCTTGCCAATTTGAAGGAACAACAAGAAGACAACACAGTCATACATTGTGACAATGTTTCTTCAATAAATCTGAAGAACAAGTTATTGATATCTTCACCAAGGCACTACCAAAAGACAGTGTTGAACGCCTAAGAGATAGGCTTGGCATCATGGACAACTTCATAGATCAACACCGAAAGGAAACAGTAGAATGACAGCTAAATTCGGATTAAAGGGGAGTGTTAAAAATATTTAATTAATCCTCAGTCAGAGGGTTTTCTTCCCCCATGTCACAATTTTGGGAATCACCTCAAACTGCCCCAACATATACCTTCAACTTCTACCTTCTAGCAATAAATTTGGTAGGTTAATTTGAATTTCAAATTTTGAACAAGCAAATGAAGACAAAAGGAAAGCCATCATAGGCTTTAGAAGTAGTTAAGTTTTTGTATTTTTGGGAAGACCCTACAGTAGTAGAAGTAGAGTTGAGTTTTGGGATTGGAAGACCTTGCAGCAGTAGAAGGAATGTTTAGCACAGAACAAGGAGACAACACTAGATAGAAAAGAATGTGTAGAAGCAACATGTTAACAGAATCAACTACAACACTACATAGTCAACATTACTTTAGGTATTTGAACAATTTTAATTATTGGAAAATAGTCCAAAGTCAATGTTGAATATTTTGTAGTGTAAAATAGAGTATGTACTCTATTTTTTTATAATTTTGTGAAAGAAAAAAGGGAATATATAAATCTATATTTTTCTATCATACATTTTGTTGTCTCTACACAAAATTATGTGTTTTTTATTATTTTTGTTTTGTCCATCACCCTATTACAACACTATTTTTGTATTGTTGCACCCCTACCTGCCAACAAGTTCAATAGAGAGATCTACATGAAAACAATGATTTATTTAGTGTAAGGAGGAAATTATGTAGCATATTGTTTTGAGGAGGCTAAAGATTCTAGCTTTACAGTTTTCTTACCTTCATCTAACATGTTGTCAATGGAGAGCTGAGGATAGGGCTTCTTAGGAAAACTAGATCTCCATAATTAAAGCCCCTTTTACAGGAAGATAGTCCAAAAAATATTATATCCATACGTAGATGAATGAATTTTAAAATATTTGGTAGTTGTATGACCATATTTGGAAAGCACTGATGAGTTGTAATCTTTTTTCAGTGCTAGTAGAAAATCAAGGTGTAGAGAAGACTTATGATTTGCTAAAGGTAAAGTTTCTAACACTGATGTGAAAAACTACAAGGAAGGACAAACGATTTAATGTCTTAATGGAAACCCATTTAAAGGGAGATAAAATAGTAAAATGCATCTGACAAAGGAAAAAAATTTAATCAACTCCCATGGTACAACAGACAATACAATCATTGATTTCCAATTATAGCTTCCTCTTCTTCACATTGGATACGCCTTTGGCGTAAATTAAAATTTAATATCAATCTTTTCATGATAAATATTAAATGATGACTATACAATCCATGTCAAAAAATAATCATATAAGCAAATCATGGTAAACATTCAATGATGACTATACAATCCATGTCAAAAAATAACCATAGAAGCAAATAGGTAATTTGAAAAAGGAAAAAATAAACATAATATGATAAGAAAATAAAAAACATTGAATGACAGCATAAGTACATGAAGTTGGGTCCACTTTGATGGGAAGTTCCAAGCTTGAAAAAATATCAACAATAACTCGAACCAAAAATGGGCACTCATTTAAGTTCAAGTTTTCAAACCTAAATTTTTAAAATAGATACATCTTTTGTTTTTTAAAGTTATCATATAAATCACATAAGGTGATGATACTCATTAAGGTATATTTGTTACCTAATATATGAAAATCATGAGATAATGATTGCTCTAAGGGACAACTTGAATGTGAATATAAATATAATAAGTATGTAATTTGATTGAAAGATAAATGTTTAAGAAGAAGTGAATATGATCGCAAAATCATGTATGAATTAGATTTCCCCTATTATATGAAACATAAAAAGATAAGGCTCATGCAATTAGATGGTTGATGGAAATTATAGATTCAACTTTCACTTGTTGTTTAAACTATGCTTCATTTTATACTTCTAGCTATAGATTGGAAAGTGTTTAAGATATCATAGAAACAAACTTATGATTCATGAATAAATTTTAATTTCTCACATTCTGATTTTGGCATGTGCTTGTATGCGAGTCATGAGACTTGATTTAGTTGTCTAATCAATCAAGATACCAATTTTCTATCATTTTCCAACCCATCACCACGTGTAATTAATTTTTAAAATATCTTTTTCTATAGTACTATTAGTTTCAACCCTACATATTTGTTTTAGGAAAGGTGTGTTAACCTTACTCCTAATTTTTAGTAAATGATTTTATTTTTTTTTTGTAAATAATGAAACACAAAAACTTAATTTATATGTTATAGACTTTATTTTTAGAAAAAAACATTTTTTTGGGTTACTGAGCATCAATTTTAGGATTCATGTTGCATAGATCTTTCTAATATTTATAATTTAAGAATAAATGGATCCAACAACCTCTCAAATAAAATTTTTATAACCCCATTTATTCAAAATATAAACAATATAGTATACGTAGAAAAGAGTTGTAAGACAAAGTGACACTCATTGACCAACTTATGATGCATATCGCATCACATCACAAGTCATATTTGAATAGAGATAATGAAAGAAAAATGGAACATTTATGTTGGTATCAAGTTAAGATTCAATATCAAGATCCACACCCATTGAAACCATTTCATGCAAGTCACATATTTACATTCCAAGGTTCATTCAAGGGTTTGGTGAGTTGTGACATTGAGTTGTTCATTAATCATTGTGTTCATGCCATTTTGTTTCATTTCAAGGTTTAATTACCAAAATGAGGTCTGAATAAGGAAAACCCCCATTAAAAAAAAATAAAACATTTTTCCCTCTTGATTTGTGTTTGTAGACTTAGGTGGAAGAAATCTTGAAGATTGCTTGAAGAGAAAAATTGAAGAACTTTTCAAAGTTACAAAATTTGTCACAAAATTTGTCATCTCATGGAAAATCACTTGTAGAATTTATTTTTGGCTTTCCAAACCAAAATCCTGGGCAAAGTGGAGGATACAAATTTATAGGAGAGGCCCCTGAAAGATGTAGAAAAACCTTAACTCATGACCCATTCACCCCTAGGCGAATGAGTCCCAAATCAACTTCAAGAAGTGAGCTTTGGTGACTGGTACACATCATCTTACCTCTCTTTGATTTGTGATCTGATTTTTGGTTCCATTAGTATTGAGCTTAATTTATTAGATCAAAGTTGTAGATTGTATTTTGTAGTTAATTTACTATTTTTAGTTTTTCTCTCCAAAGTTTTGTTTAAGTAGGACCCCCATCCTTGCAAGAAAAGCACATTTGAAGATTCCTCCATAGAGTTGACTCTCCTAAGAGCACTTAGTCAATTCTTTGTTGGGATCTCATTTCTTCACGAGTTGAAAAAGAATAGGTTCTTGATTGGTTCATTACCCCATTTTGGTACCCCAACCCAGTTTTCTTCATTTCATTATGGTAGACCTGAGTTTCCAGTCATTGCATTTTTCTAATTTTGGAGGCTACTTTCACCCTAGATCTAGATCTTGCATTCATTTGAATTGCATTTCCTTGAATTGAATCCTATGTAGGGTTGTTTAACTTCCATTAGTTTTAATTTCATTTAGGGTTTTAGGATTGCATGTTTCCATCTCTTAAATTATGAAAAATACAAAAAAAATAGTCATTTTATAAATCATTTACATATAATTGCATCATCATTCTTTTACATTTAAAAATTGAATCAAAATTGAACATCAAATTAGATCTCTTAGTTTCTTATTTTGTCATCGTTTGCATTTGCATTCAACCTTAATTTCACAAAAAATTCAAATTGTAACTCACTATTTTAAATTAGAATCTGAAAACCATTAGAATCAACTCAAAAATTTGTAAAATCATTTTAAAAAACCATAAACTAGGACCCATTCGCCCAAGGGAAAATGAGCCCCTAATTAGGGCTATATCCTGATTTTTTGGGCATTAAAACATTTTTTCTTCTATTTTTTTTTCCATTTTCGGATTTGTTTCAGTTTGTAGAATTTATGTTACTTAAAATTGATTAAATTAAGCTTCATTTGATAAAATTAGTGCATTTTTTGAATTCAAAATTGCATTTACAAGACATTATTTTTAGGTTTTTGCATAGAGTAATCAAAAAATTATCTTCTTTAGAATCTAAAAATTGCATTTATATTATTTTATTTCATTTTACATCCAAGTTTATTGCATTACATTTCAAATTTTATGCATTTTTGGTATACATTGAGTTTTTGAAACTTGTATGAGCTTCACAACTTGGTATCCTATTAGCAATAGTATTGTGAGATGTAGTTTGAGACTCATGCCATCCTATGTTACGCCATTCACCATGGATATTGGGTTCTCCAACTCTTTCACTCATAGTGTTGATACTAATCAACCCACTATGGATCCTAGCTTTCATACCTCATTTCCAATGACTTCCCTATCCACAACTAATGTGCATGATGTTGAAACAATGGTTGCTAATGTCTTTCAAGAAAATATAATAAGGATGGATGAAAAAATTATAGAAAAATTGTAAAACTTTGTGACTTCTAAAAGTAATTCTAGTAGTGTCATTCTTTCTTTAGATAATCTGAGGAAAATGTTTGAAAATGAACATAGAACACATATTTTGCAAATGCTAGATCACATTGTTGATAAGAACATCCCTAACATGACTAGTTGTGCTCAAGATTTGTGATATACTCAAATCGAAGGTGGAAATTTGATTCCTCCTTCCACAACCCTTACCTCTATTCCTACATACACTAGTACTCATATTACTATAACTGTATAACCTACTAGCAATTTCAACACATCCTTAGGTATTTATATTGGGATTACTTCTACCTTAGTGAATTCAAATCTCATATCTCTTCAACCATCCCACCTCAAAAATCTATAATTCACTTGCCCTCTACATACATACAAAACTCCACCTTATTCACTTTCATCTCACAATACCAACAATGATGCAGTCCTTAACACACTTTTGCAAAATATTTCATCCCTCCAACAACAAATTGCTACCCTAAATCAAATTAACAATGGCCAACCTTCACAATACATGAAAACCAATATGTTATCCTTGGAGATAATGAGAACACAAATGCCACAAGGTATAAAGGTTCCTAGGTTTGAGAAATATGGTGGGAAAGGAGATCTTGTTAGCCATGTTTCCACTTACACCACCCTATGTAGTGACTTCATTTTTGAAGATAAACTCTTCGCCAAGCTATTCCCTCAATCCTTGAAAGATGTTGCTTTAGAGTGGTTTTGTTCCTTACCAAATAATACAATTAGTTCATTTAATGAACTTATTGATGTGTTCTACAACCACTTCCAAATTCACGTGTGTCCTAAGATGACCTTAGTTGATTTGATGACATGTAAATGAAATGATGATGAAAAGGTCATATATTTTATAGCATGATATACCAAATTCTTTATTCATAAATAAACATTAAGATTCTTGATGTCAACCTTCAAAGAATGTTTATTTTCAATTTTCAAGATAAAATCCAAGCTAAGCTTGAGATGTTGATATTTCCTTCCTTCACATAGTTGTTTAAAACCCTTCATAATTACTAAAATTTGGTTAGTAATCATGTAAACAAATATTTTGGCACCCAAAATGCTTATGACCCTTCTAGTAGCCTGGGTTTTTCACCTAAAAGGGTAAAGATTTGAAGCCAAAATGCAAATTTAACATTCAAAGATTGATGTGATGTGGGTGTAATGTGTTTAAATAAGCTGATATAAATGCATAAAACTATTGAAATGCAAGTTCTTTGAAAACACATTGTGATATGCAAAAACACCTAGAAATGAATAGTGAACTGTAACATAAATGGATGAAAAAAAATGTGTTCACCTAGATACTTGGTGGAGACTAGAAATAACTTTTGAAATGTTGTTGATACTATAAATTTGACCTACTAGGACTCATTCACCATTCTGTGTGAATTAGTCCTAGATCTAGGAAACTGTTCCAGTGCCCGTTTTAGACAAATGAGTATCCAAAACTGCAGAAAACCTTTTTTAGGCTTGGTAGTGGGACTTATTCACCACCAATGGTGAATAAGTCTAATTTTTAATTTCTAAAAATTCAAAAGAGGCAACTAAAGCTCTAATTCTTCTCTTTAGTCTCTAACAGGTGTCTGCCTCCAAAAGTCTAATTTTCAAACCTGAAAGTGACCTTTTGTTGATATTTTTCCTTGGTTAATAAGAAGATGTCTTAACAAGTGTTCAACCTAATCTTCAATAATTCCCAAGCCTTCAAGATTCCTATATTTTCAAGCACACAAGAAGAGGAGAAGTGTTGGATGTTAGGGCATGGGGGTTTTCCTTGGTCAAACCCTTTTTAAGTAATTAAACCAAAAATGAAGAAAGAATGTAATGAAGCATGCAATAATGGAATTAATACCTTTCCAAGATGATTGATCTTGATTTTTTTGTAGCAATAGATGGATATTTTTCCTTGAATGTCTTTGGAAGCTATCTTGATGACTTGGAATGAGAAAACCCTAGCTTGCTTAGCTTAACATGGAAGATAAATGTTGACTGAATGATAAGATATGTGTATGAATTGTGAATTAGGGTTTAGAAGGTTTTATTTATAGTAAATTCACCTTATTTACCTGTTAATTAGATCCCTAAGGCCTACATGGTGGAAAATAATACTTAAAATCCAACTTTTCCTGCTTAAGCCCTGAAAATGGCTCAAATGGGACTTATTCGCCATCAAGGGTGAATGGATCCCCTCTAGATGGGACTAATTCACCCCTAATGGAGAATAGGTCCCATAGGGGTCATTCTACTAGCTAGAAGGTTGGTACATGAGGAAATCAGGTTTACATGTTGACTTTGTCAGTTATTTGATCAATTTATTCCTTGGGATGCACAATATGGGGCAATAGAGGCCTATTGATGATGATATAAAGGTCAATTAGGGCTTGGGACACAAAATTCAATGTCAAAGTGTGATTAAATGTACTTTACAACACTAAAATGAGGTCCACATAGCCTAGAAAGGCACATCCAATGTGAATGTGTAAGACATATTAAAACCCTAGACTAACGTTAAGTTTAATTCACAAGCCTTCTAGATTAATGTGATAATACATTTAATAATGTTGAATTAAGGGAAAATGGATTCATTAAGTCTAGAGAGGCATGAAATTCTTTTACAACACTTTACAACACCTTCACAAGACGTCATTAAATGTATTTTATTTAGTTTGCAAGGGTCCAAGACCTAGTGTGGATGTATAAAACACCTCACAACACCAAATGAAGGCCTTATTAAGTCTAATTTGTCATCAATTAATACCAAATAAAGCAAGAAAAAAGAGATACCTTTTCCATGTCCATAGTTAGCCCCCACTTTAGTGAGAGGATGAACTTTCTTCAAACTCACACTAAAGTAGACATTCAAGAAGGGTCCAATCATACCAATGCAGATGGTATAGGATGAGAAAAGATGAAGGAACCAATCATGCCCCTAGGATCTCAGATCCTAAGTCAAGTTGACATGAGTGAAAAAGGACACGCACAAGGATGAATGATTTGCAACAAGGGGGTATGTGTAGAATCATGATGGCCATGAAGAGGCAATATGATGGGTATCTGGCTGGTGACTTTTTTTTTACCCAAAATTGATGAAACGAAAAGGGTTTTTAGAGGAGATTCTCAGCTTTCCACCAATATAAATTATGCTTTACTTTGAATTTAATAAGTAATTATTATTCATTTTCTATTTGAATTATGACTAAAGTCCTAATTGATAGGATGATTGAAAAACATCTATAGCTTTCAAACAATATCATATTTTTTCAATCCAAAATATGTGTCACATTCTATGTTGTGCATACTATAGGATTAAAAAAAGAAAATTGAATTTCATGAAGTTTTGACCAAGTTAAGGTGGTCAAACATACGATTTTTTATATTTTTTAAAATTTGTAATAAAAAAATCATAATTAATTATTTACTTGGCAAAAAATTACAAAAAAAATTCATCACATTGGGACCTAAATGCTCTACTTATATATAAAATATTATAAAAATGTATTATCATTTTATTGTGGTTAAGGTGGTCAGACATACACCTACTTCTTATTTTTTTCATGAAATTTAAGTACTACTCCATTGAAATTTCAAATTTTCACCAAATAGATTTAAAAAAAACCTAGTAGTTTAGAAACTACATTCAATTTTCTATAGATTTTATTCTTACATATATTTGAAATAATATAGATAACTTTTTCAAATTTTTATGTCAAGTTTCCTAACTTTTATTTTTCTAAATTTTTTGCCACTTAAGGGCCTATTTTTCTATGATGAGGGTGCTGCCACAATAGTGGTTTACAATTTCGGAAGGATTTTTGCTGAAATCACATATTTTTAGAAAATATAATGATTTAAGCCTTGAAAAGTTCCATTTAAAGAATTCAATTGAAGAGGGTTTTATCAAACTACCTTAAATCAAACCCCCTTGGATAGAACCCCACTAGTTTTAAACCATACCTATAACAAAGTCTCCTTTACACCTATCAAAATGCTGATAAAAAACCACTTTTGATTTACCTTTTGGGGGATCAAATGAATTCATTTAAAATTTATTTTTTTCAATTATGTAGTCCTTATTATAAGCTTCCCAAAAATTATAATTTAAAATAAATTTAATTTGATTATTATATTTATTTTTTATTTCTCGTGAATGTAGGTTTTTCACCGAAAATCAAGCTCTTTGTTTTGCACGTGGAAAAATAGCAGATAATTAAAAATTAAAAATTAAAAATATTAGTGCACCAGATATTGAAGTCCTTGATCCAACAAAGAAAAAAAAATTGAATTTCGATACATACAAAAAAAGTTACGCATTATATGGTCGCGCTATGTCTGAATTGTAATTGGTTTGACTTTGAAACTTGATTAAAGAAAAAATATTCAATAAAAAACTATCTATCCAAGTGGAAGCACTAGATACCATAGTTTCAAATCTAAATTCGAAAGAATTAAATTTTATCCTTCATGGAAAAAAAATTTTTGCGTTATCACGGTGGCGTCACTTTTTAAAAATGTTGTTTTAAAGAAAAAAACTAGTTTTTGAGGGAGATGGAAAAAAGTGCAATTGAAAAATATATATTTAGAATCTATAGAAAAATGTCACGAACTCTAGTTTGCATCATCTTCAAATTCCTCATGGTTTAGCTGCTATAGGTGCACGAAAGTGAAGATTTAGTTTAATAAAAATATTTTAGTGTCTAGTTTAGCCAAAAATTGTAAACCACTATTGTGGGATCACCCATGATCCTGCACATACCCAAGGCAAGATACACAATCATACAATGGAAAGAAATAGAAGGAAGAGAAAAGAAACATTAAAAGGTGGATCAAGCTTCAACCGTTTTTCCAACATGATGTGGATCAGATCTAGGTTGTTTGTCCAAAAATGTTTACTCACTCTGCGGTGACAGAAGTCTTGGTTGTTTGCTAGGTGAGAAAGTCCAAAAGGTGAGAAACATACACTCACGGCTGGTATGTACTCACATACATGCAAAGGTGGCTATGGGGAAAATTTGTTCCTTAGATTGAGCTTCCTGCTCAACCATACCAAAGTTATACCTCCTGATAAATTTAATAAGGTGCCATAATGAAAATGATCTTTAAGCTCTATGAGGTAAGAAAAACTTTGTATGCTTGACACTCATAGACATTGTAAATGCAAAATAGTGTAAGGAATGTTTAAAGGTATTTTGCTTAGTTCATGCAAGGTCTCATCTTAGGAATCATTGTGCCTAATGTTTCCAAGATAGGAAAAGTGTGGATGGTCTCATCTTGTTTCCAAGAGAGGACAAGTGCAAGGTCTCATCTTAGGAAAGATTGTACCTAATGTGTCCAAGAGAGGAGATTGCAAGAAAAATAAAATCACACAATGAAATGTGAGTGTCAATGTATGCCCCCACTTTAAAGTGGTTTCTAACAACATCGGTGTGAGCGATTGCTTTAAATTAGAAGAAGAGGAAATGAGAGCTTACTTAGAAAGCCCTATGCCAAGTCATATGTTTTTGAGAAGCTACATCATGAAAAAGGTAGTATGTCACATGTGAGCCAACTTAAGGCATGTCGTCCACATCCCAAGCTTGCTCTTATATGTTCATGAAAGGTTAACAACTAGTTAAAAGAGGCAATGACAAGTGACATACGAGGACAAGGCTATGTAACCCCTTGGCCCCACTTAGTGCAGGAAAAGGGTGAGCTAAAATGATTAATGAAATGCATGCTATAGTGAAAATCAATATGAATTAGAGGGATAAGGTGCCCCCACATAAGGAAGAACAACAAACACCTAAAAATGTTGGATTCTACTACTCAAAGCTCTGTATTCACTAGTGGAATGACCATGAACTCTATGATATGCACAAAATGAATTCTTGTAGTAACATTTCTTTTGAGTTCTTGGAGGAAGGGATATCAAGTTATCTTGGAGGATTGTTAATAATATACCCTCTTGATCCAAGGTATAAGGTGGTCCTATGGTTTTCTTGAAAGATACATCTTGCTTAGTAAGAGTTGACATACCCACACAAGACTCTTTAGATTGCAAGATTTTGTTCTCTCCTTTGTAGGAGGGTGTAAAATCTGATGAATTTAAATCATTAGTGTCTTGTGAGATGACATTGACATTAATAAAAGATGTGTTGATGTTGAGTGAGGCTTGGAAATATCTATCAAAGGACAATAACTAAGACCATAAGGTATTTTTTGTGATAGGATTGATAGTGTTGAAAAATGAGGTGTTTTCTTAGCTTAATACTCTGTAAAAATTTAATATTGCTGATCTAAATATGTTTCTCCTTTGTTACATATATTCTTTGTGGGTGATTATCTTGATTAATTCATTTTACTATTATAGAATGAAGAGAGAAGTTGATAGAAGAACTAGATAGGATATTAGAAAGATTACACAAGATATACCGTGGAGAAACCCTTTCGGGAAAAAACTCCACCAAGAATTATTCTATTATTCAATCTCTAAATTATAATAGCTCCAATTCTTGCTTGAGAATGCTTCTTCTGTCTTTACCAATCTTCTTCACACCTGCAAATAACAATTATGAAAACTCTCTTCAACTTGAATGAGATATAGAGACAATATGCAACCTTGTAATCTCCAAATAGTGATAATTACAATGCACAAGATCAAGCCCTTGAAAAGGTACTCCATATTACTTCAAGTTGAGTTCTACTATGAATACCAAAGCTTAGAACACGTGCTTTACCCATTTGGGCATCCCAAACTAAAGCTACAACTCATCCTTCACTTTGGTGATAATTACAAAGTTCTTCCTCAAAGAAGGTGGCCAAAAGAGGGTCCCACTTAATAGAGCCTTTAGAAATATCTTATCATGCATTGGAGTTAATTCCAAGAAAGCATCTTGGGAACCCAAGTTGGCTCCAAGTGATTTCTTGTTAACTGAAACATTTACTCAACACCATTCCCAAAGAATGGTCATCCCTTGTTAACTAGAGGTAGTCCCTGTTAACTATCATACAACTCAATGTTTCCAAGCCATACATTCCAAGTTAATTGAAGTTAACTAACATACAACTGAAACTAACTGAAGAAAACTAGACCATAATTGAACTAAACTGAACTGAATTGAATTGAACTAAACTGAACTAAACTAAACTAAACTGATTTTGAACTAAACTAAACTAAACTAAACTAAACTCATCTAAACTAAACTAAACTGAACTCCAAGCATGCAAACATCAAATCCTAACTCCTAGGATCTTTACATGCATTCACAAGTGTTAATTGTTACTTTGTATAGTTAACTGAACACAAGGTGAGTTTCACCTTACCATGTGTGCACCCACACGCTCCTATTATTTAGGAATAACTACAAATGTCAAGTTCATGATTTATTTCATCGAAATAATTAATCCCATCCTAATCTTAGCATTGTTGAACACATTCCAAGAACTTAGGAGATACATGAAATAATTAATGTTTAGGATTTGCAATTAAATGGCATCCTATTTCCAACAGATAGGGTTGTGGATACCTAGTTCATTAGCACCACATCCTTTTCCACTATATCCAAGTTGTTTCATAATATCATAACCTTTTTCATAAAGCTTTTTCATTACTTTCAGATTAGTTTGTTGGTCACTATTGTGTTCATCAAAAGTTTTTGTGTAATTGGTTGTGTTTTTGTCTAAAGTGGTTGAGGTGGATACTTTTGATGGGTCATCTGCTTTTTCATTTCCCCTATTTAAATCTTTCTTTATGATCTTCTACTCACCCATGAATGTTGGTTTGAGTTCTAAGGAACCCCAATCATCTTCTAATAGCTTTGTGTGTTTTTCTTTGTTTTGCTATTGTACAGGTTCCACATGTGTAGTCGATGTTGGTGTGTTTAAGGGATACTCCTTATGTTTCTCAAGCTATAAGACACTATAAGGCTTATGATTGACGTCAAGTGTGTACACTTTGTTGTTGAAAATGCATTTCATTTTTCAATGAAGAGTGGAAGGAACACCATTCATTGCATGAATCCATGGTCTACCTAAGATAAGATTACATGAAAGTGTATGAGGCATAACATGGATTGGTGTATTCAATGTGGCCACTCCAACTTGAAGAGGTATAATGATCAATCTGAGTGGTTTCTTTTTGATATTGTCAAATCCCTTAAGATAGAAAGAATCAGGTTGAATGTTTGATTGATCAATGCCAAGCCTATCCAGAAGGCTCGTAGTACACATGTTAAGGGTGGAGTTGGTATCTAGAAGAGTTCTCTTGATCCCTATGGTATTGTATTGAGCTATGATCATGAAAGAATCATTTTCTTTTTGCACATCCAAAGAGAGGAGTTCACTTTGGTGGAAAATAATGTCAGTGTTGTGTCCTTGAAGCATAGTTGCTATGTTAGTTGGTTGCACATTAGAAGGGATATGAACTCATTGTAAGGTTGTGTGAAGCATAGTGTGATAAGTAGGTGAATTATGTAGAAGGTCCCAAAGATATATCTTTGCAAGAGTGATTTTAAGTTGTTCAATAAGATCATACTCCCTTAATCGACGGGCACTAGGTAGTATAGAATTAGCAAAGGGTAAAGAGGTTGGGGTTGTTGTTGTCGTTGCAGAAATTTTCTAGTGTTGTATGTATGAGCAATGGTATGAGGACTCAGTTGTTGTGCCACATTATTATTAGGTGGGTAAAGGGTAAAATCGGGTTTAGGTGGAGGTGGAGGTTTATGTGATGGTGGATAAAGGATGAGTTCAGGTTGGTGTTGAGTTTGTTGTTTGTGTGAAGGTGGGTAGAGAATTAGGGGGCTCTTAGGATGTCCCACAGGGTATGTATGAGTTCCATTGATCAAGGGGGATCTAATGGACACTTGTGCATTCATAACCTCAACATTCTTTGTTTTATGTATATCTAATAAAGGGAAATATAGAATCACTTTGTTATCTAAGGAAGACACATTACTATTTTTTCCATTTTCTAACACCATGATATTCTCCCTAGGAGGAGAGTTTTTAGGAGAACTATGAATCAAATTTTCTTGACATTCATGGATTGGTTCTTCTAAAATGAGTTCATCACAAGTAGGGTAATGATCAATGGTTAAATTATCTTTCTCAATAAGGGTTGCCTTAGGTGAAATGGGACAGGTAAGATTCTCATGACTCTCATTGGTTGTGTTTTCTAACATCAAAGCATCTTCCTTACAAATCAGGGAGATACTAGGAGAAGAAAAAGTATGATTATCATGATCATTTATAACTTCATTCCTTTGTTCCCTAATATCTTTCAAAATTGGAGAGGTATGGGGAGGATCATAAAGAGGGCTATTGTATACCAACATGTCCTTATCATTTAGAATATTATCTATCTTGAAATAATTCTCACAAGCCAAAGGACAATTGAAATTAGGCAAGGTGATGTTTAGGAATGTGTCAATGATTTCATTCTATTGTGATAAAATATCTTCCCAATAGGGATGAGGAGAAGGACAAACAAGATCCTCATGATTATCAACAAGTGTATCTTCTTTCGCCAAGATACCTTCATCACTAAAAGGAGAGGTATTGGGAGAAGAACAAATATGATCATCATGGTTATATATGTTTGTATGCTCTTCTATCACATCATCCACACAAATAGGAGAGATAGAAGTAGATGTAAGTTTAAGGTTAACATTGTCATTTTCACGCTCTTGGACTAAGAGACTTTCATAACTAGGGAAAGCATTGAATGAATGACTAGCATTCTTATTTACTAACTTTTTTTTTGAAAATTTGGAGAAGATTGAAACTAGGATTTGGAAAAAGTAAGCTATACAAACTTGAAATGCAATGTAAGGATGTAAAATAAAATGAAATTTTAGTTTTGGAACAAGCTAATTTTTTTCTTGTCTGATGCAACAATTTGAAAATGAAATGTTGTGAATGCAAATTTGCAATTAAGAAATGCATGAAATGATCTAATTTAAGCTAAATCTAATGAAATTCATGTTATAGAAACTCAACCAACTGATACATATAGGTAATGGAACCAAAAAAAAGCTTAAAAAAAGGGTTTCTAGTTTTATAAAAGGCAGTTTCAGGGGTGAAAAGGGATTTATTTTCCCAAGGTGGTGAATGAGTCCTAGTGGGGGTTTTTTTTTAGAATTTTCAAAAATTTCTAAGTGATTTGGATGGTTTTTGAGCTATAGGATGCAAACCTAAGATGAGAATGCAAAAATTCAGAAAATTTTAATGATTTTAGATTCCAAAATGGTAACCTGAATGCACTTTTCATGAATGCAAAATTTGAAACCTAGCATCCAAATTAATCTATGCCAACCTTAATGTAAGATCAATGCAAGGTAGATGTATGATGAAGGACTCCAAATCAGAACATAAAAGTATCCTAAAGGTGGCTTCACCAAATGTAAACAAATATTTTGGCACCCGAAATGCTTATGACCCTTCTAGGGTTTTTCACCTAAAAGGGTAAAGATTTGGGGCCAAAATGCAAAGTTAACATTCAAAGATTGATGTGATATGTGTGTACAATGTGTTAAAATAAGATGATATAAATTCATTAAACCAATGAAAGCTATTTATTTTTAATGAAAAACTATTGAAATGTATGTTCCTTGAAAACACATTGTGATATGCAAAAACACCTAGAAATGAATAGTAAATTGTACCAGAAATGGATGAAACACAATGTGTGCACATGGATACTTGATGGAAATTGGAAATAACTTCTGAAATGCTACTGATGTTAGAAATTTGACCTCCTGGGACTCATTTTCCATTCTGAGCTAATTAGTCCTAGATTTGGGAAACTGTTCTAAAGCCCGTTTCAAACAAATGGGTATCCAAAACTGCAGAAAACCTTTTTCAGACCTATCATTAGGACTCATTCGCCACTAATGGTGAATTAGTAAACTTTTGAATTTCTAAAAATTAAAAAGAGGAAACTGAAGCCCTCAGTCTTCTCTTCAGTCCTTGACAGGTGTCTGCCTCTGAAAGTCTGATTTATGGACCTAAAAGTGACTTTTTGTTGATAGTTTTCCTTGGTTAACAAGAAGATGTCTTCAAAAAGTCTCCAACCTAATCTTCAATTATTTCCTAGCCTTCAAGATGTCTAAATGTTAAGGCATGGGGGTTTGTCTTGATCAAACCCCTTTTTAGGTAATTAAACCAAAATGAAGAAAGAATGTAATGAAGCACACAATAATGGAATTAATACCTTTCTATGATGATTGATCTTAATTTTCTACAATAATAGAGGAATATTATTCCCTTGAATATCTTTGGAAGCTATCTTGATGACTTGGAATGATAAAACCCTAGCTTGCTTAGCTTGAGATGGAAGAAAAAGGATGGGTGAACGATAATATGTGTATGAATTATGAATTATGGTTTAGAAGGTTGTATTTATAGGAAATTCACCTTATTTACCTATTAATTGGATCCCTAAGGCCGACATGCTAGAAAATAAAACTTAAAATCCAATTTTTCCTGCTTAAACCCTAAAAATGGCTCAAATGGTACTCATTCACAGTCAAGGGAGAATGGGTCCTACCTGGATGGGACTGCTTCACCCCTAATGGTGAACAAATTTCTAGGACATAAGGAAATTAGGTTTTCATGGAAACTTTATTGGTTATTTGATCAATTTATGCCTCGGGATGCATAATATGGGGCAATAGGGGCCTATTTCAATGATGATATAAAGGTCAATTAGGGCTTGGGACACAATATTCAATTTGAAAGTGTGATTAAATGCACTTTACAACACTAAAATAATGTCTACATAGCCTAGAAAGGCACAACATCCAATGTGAATGTGCAAGACCCATTACAACACTAGATTAACATTAAGTTTAATTCACAAGCCTTCTAGATTAATGTGATAATACATTTTATAATGTTGAATTAAGGGGAAATGGGTTCATTAAGTCTAGAGAGGCGTGAAAGTCTTTTACAACACTTTACAAAACCTTCACAAGACATCATTAAATATATTTTATTTAGTTTGCAAGGGTCCAAGACCTAGTGTGGATATATAAAATACCTCACGACACCAAATAAAGGCCTTATTAAGTCTAATTTGTAATCAATTAATTCCAAATCAAGTAAGCAAAAAGGATACTTTTTTCATGTCCACAAGTTGTAAAGTGAAAACTCCCTCTAACCATCTTGAAAAGTTTGAATCCAAACCTCAAACCAACTATCAACCTTTCAAGAAAAAAAAGGGCTTTCTACAACTTGATCCCCCTTAATCAAATAAAAATGTTGACATGCAAGTGGCTAATAGAAAGATGAAAAAACCATATTCCTTTGCAGATAGAAATAGATAATTTATACCCCTACTTGATACAATTCATAATATCATGTTGTAGCTCTTAGAAAAGAATTTGATTTCATTACCTCTTGTTAGAGCTCTTTATCCTAGTAAGCTTTTACCTTCAAACTATAGACCAAATTCCTATTTCCATTTCCATCAACAAAATGGACATGATATGGAACATTGTAAGTGTCTCAAACATCTTGTACAAGACCTCATTGATTCTAATAATATCCTAATTGAAGGTGTTAATAATAAAGGTAATAAATTTGTAGCTCCTCCTGATAAAAAATGTAAATCTTTTCCAATCTTATGCCTAATCATAATATCTCCTTTTTCAAACCTAGTGAAACAAAGAATGATATAATGAATGTTGACACATATGATGAAAATATGAAAGAAAATATGAACAACCTTATGGATGATGTGATTGTATTTATAAACTTTAAACCTCAGAAGGGCCTAACTAAGATATCACTTGACACTACTTTCTCACAACAAGACATACTTAAACATGCACCTAATGGTCCTCTTCACATAGCTAGAAGAATCAATGACAAGCCTACTAATGGGATATTAAATGATCTCATTTGTGTAGAGAATGTAATCACTAAAGAATTCCTATTTGTGCATGTGATTTATCAAGATACATATGAAAGATTGAAAGCATAGATCAAAATGCATAATGGTTTTTCTCGTCCTACAATTGGATCAATAAGTCTTCCTTTAAAGTTTGGACCAAAAGAAATAAATGTGTCATTCACAATCATTGAACCAATTTCATGTGAAGTTAGGATATCCATGGATTCACTCCATGAATGTTGTCCTATTGGTTGTGAATAAATGTTTAAAGTTTCCATTTTCCAATGAGATCCTTACTGTGCATCATAGTGGCTTTAATATTGTGTCTTCCCATGGGAAATTTTCATTGGATTTCTTTTGGCCTAAGCCTATCAAACCTATTATACCTCATGGAAACTTATTTCTAAAATCCTATGAAAAGTTTAAGGTAAATCACATAGCAGAATTATCCCTTAGTAATATTCCTCAACCCATGATTGAGCCTCCTATCCTTGATGAGACCATGATTGGACCAAAATCTCTCCCATGTAACCAAGAAAATCCTATGAAAAATCCTCCTCCTATTTCCTCTGAGAGACCATGAGATAATCAAAAAAATCTCATTGTGCCTCCTAAAGTCAAAAAGGCTTACAAAGCTAAAGAGAAAGTCATTGAAAACCTCCCATAGTTCCTTATGTTTCTCCCTCAAGGGAAGAAAAGGAGCCTATGGTTGAAAAACCCACTCCTACAAAAGCACAACTTGAAAACAACATGTAAAGAGATTGAAATGCTAGAGAGAATAGGTGTAGATATCGTGTTATTGCTCATTCATTACAGGAAAAAGAAGAAAAGATTAACATATAAAACCAAAATCCAAACTTGTCTCAAGCAATGAATGGTGCCTCTCCACTCTTTCCACAACATATAAAAACTTCTATGGATGTTGTCATTAGAGCTCCTATTATGATTAACTTGGATGATTGTAATGAAATTACAAAGATTGATGAACAAGTGCATAATGAGTTGAATTCATTTTCTTCATCTTATATGAGCTTATGTGATGATCCTCCTAATAAGAGTGTTGAACTTGGTGCTTTTCCTCATTTGGCCTTGATGTTTTCCCTTTGGCTAGTTATCCACCTTCCACATATACAAATAAAGATTGGGATGTGAACAACCTACTGTAGCTTGAATCACATGTGCCTTAATAGTATTTTTTTTGTTTCATGTTCTTCCTATAATTGTGTGTGCATTCCTCTATTTGTACCTATATTCTTTTGTCATTAAATTTATCTATCTTCATGTACATTCCTCTATTTGTACCTACATTCTTTTATATGATGCATAAAACATGGCCACCTATTTGTGGAATAACTATCTCAAAGGGAAAATGGACTCTAGACCTCTCAGATATGCCATTCTAGATGCCATAGACTTTGATATCAAAATCCCAACAAAGCACTAGGATGATCTAGCCAAGGTTGTGTCCACTTTGAGCACCTCCTTGAAGAAGGTCTATCTTAGCACTACTTTGCAGTGCCCCTATCCTAACACCTATCTTGGAATGACCCTATAGACGAGTCTGTATGACTAAGTTTGGATCTAATTTTACAACAATGCTCCCTACCATTATGTCAATGGGGATGCTTCTAATTTGGTAAATTCATGGAACTAGTGGAGCACATCTATTACCACTATTCAAGTACATGGCTTCTTCATGGGCCTTCCCCCTTCCTCTGTAGCTACTAGCAGTGGCTTCATTCATGTAGATACACTCATCTCCAACATGTTGCCTCAAATCAAGACCTCCTCCAAATATGGAGGATTTATGTTGTGGTCCAAGTATTAAGATGAGAAAACCAATTATAGCTCATCCATTAAAGCTTCTTTCTGATAAAATTCATTTCAATTCTAATGCCTAGCCTACAAAATAATATTAATGAGGCCATCAATCTAGTAACATTTAAAAATAATACTTGATTTTACGTAATATTCATCCTATTTTTCTTCAATTCTCTAAGAGATTTTCAATCTTCCATGATAATGATATGCAAAATTTGGTTTCTTGTGGAAATATTATCATTTTGCTTAAAAAATTTCTCTCCTTTCATGCTTAATTATCAAGCACCATATCCAAATCAAACTTGGTTTTTCATTGGAAAAGATCAGCACGAACTGGATCATGTTAAACATGTGGGTTATGAATTGCATTTATTTTTAATAATATTTTTGAAAAGTCTGACAGGAATAATTGGATTATATAAATAATAAATAATAATATTTTTCCTTTTAAATAAATAAATTAAATACAATATAATATAATAAATATATGTTTAAATTAGTAAAATAATTGAACTAAATTGTTAAGAATAGGAGTTCACAAAATCATTTTGGCAAAATTTTGAAAAAGCTTTATTTATTTACAAAGTAATGTATACATTCTTCTTTTGTTATAAGGATTCACTTGAACAAAATTTATAAAGTAATGTTTAGACTTGTTTATTAAAATTAGTAAAATGAAACAATTTAATTTATTTTCATGCATTCCAAAATGTGATAATATTAGTCAGAATAGATAAATTGCTTTATATAAATTAAATTAAATATAAGAATCAAACACAAATATTATACATTCAATAGTGTTGGGTTAGTAAATTATTTTCTAAAAATTAAATTATATAAATTTTGGAGCTTAATTTTGGAAATAATGATGGTTAATTAATATTGATGGCATCAAGAGTTGAATTGACAAGGCGAAAAAAATAATTTTAACAAATTGATGAATCTATTAGGCTTTGTGTAATCTCATACAACTTGTTTAAGCATAATCCAAGTCCCTTGAGATTGAATCCAACTATCATAAGAAATATATAATGTACAAGAATGAATTGTGACCCATTCAAATATTTTAGCCTATATTTGTGGTAGCAAGGCATATCACCTTCACCTTCTATATGTCTTATTATATAAGATAATAATTAAAAATAAATTTCAAGAGATTATTGGATTGCTACAGTCAAGTTCTCCCAAGTCAATCTCACTTTTTGGTTAGATATTATAATTTTAAGAAAATGATTTAAAAAACCATTCTTAGGCAAGAAGATAGCCCATATGGTTTTGACAAAAAATGTTATTTACTTTATTCCATTGGTCATTAGTGTAACCTATATATTATTTTTAGTCCCCAAAGCCTAGTATGATAACAAGTGCACATTGAATATCTTTAAATAATGAAAGAAATATATTACACAAACATATACTAGTTTTTCTCATAGCAACTATTAGGGAAAAGGAAGGAATTCTTTTAAAAAATTAGGAATTCTAATTTTCTTGGTCAATTCCTAGTGACTAAAGATTTACCCTATACATAAAAGTGTTGGTTTAAGGTAATGGATAAATGTGTAGAAATAAGTGTGAATATGGGTACAATAACTTATTTGCATATGAAAATAATATCTGGGAATGTCCAAAATAGAGATGGGATAAGGCCTAATGTGTGGAAAATGTTTAATAAATGAAATATATACAAAAATTAATTGGATCGTGAGTGTTCCTTACACAAGAATGCGCCATATATTAATATGTCATTGTATTAATAAATTCCATAAAACTAGGCCCAAAATTGAATGGTAATTTATATTAATATGTAAATTTAACCATTACATTTTTATCCCATTTTGAGGTGAACATGAATTTTAAATGAGCATATATTTCAAAGTATATGACTAAAACATGAAATGTAAACATTAAAATATTTGAAAGGGATATAATGGTATATGTATAGTAATAGATAATTATTACATTTTCTTGTTCTTTGTATAACATCTCTACTCCATAGGTACCTAAAAAATGGAATAAATATAAAAATATTAATTTATATTACACAAAAAAAATTGACACAAATAACAAGTAAATTTAATTATCTTACAAAAATTGAGAAGTAGAGAGATACAAGGGATATAAATTATTTATATTAAAAGTGATGAAAAATACATTATTTGATTGTGGAAATATGATAAAACACATTCAATACAACCATACAGCTTCATTTAATAATGAAAAATATGATATGTCACATTAAATACAATCATGTGACTCCACTCAATATTTTTAATGCAATGTAAAATGTTTGATACAGCCATGAGAATCTAATAAATTTTTAAAATGTGATAAAATTTTACTCAATTTCTTGAATGAAATGGGGAAAGTCTCTACTTGATGTAGTAATGTAATAAAAAAATTTATCAGCTACAAGTGTGTAATGTAATCAAAATCCATCTAGGTATGGTGATGACTCTTTGTGTATTATAAATACTTATTTAAAATATCAATCATTAGAACATTAGTGATAATATATTTTTCACATTCAATTTTTTACATTCATCAATTTGATAATATATTTGAGGGAGATGGAAAAATAAGACATGATAAAGTAACAAAATAATTAGATCATAGATAATCATACAAGTATTCATTTGCAGTGTCAAAAAATGTTGTTAGGGACATTTTCACACTTGTTTGGGCCCTCCTTGAAAAATTGATCTTAATGATGCCTTGATTTAGTGTTACAATGTGTTTGACACATTCAAATTATGTCTCAAGCCCTTGTGAACTAATGAATTTAAATGTGAACCATAGATTTTTGGCTCTCTAGGACTTCTCTAGCTCTTATAGGGTTTTTCACCTAAAATGAGAGAGGTAGGGCCAAAAATGCCAAATAGTTCATTAAAATTATGTTATACAGGATTCTGCCTAAACTAAAAGAAATTAAGTGATTTAGAGAGTTGAAATATGAATGCAAAACTAAGATTTAGGCTATGTTTGAAACAACACTATGATATATGCAAAAAATGAACTAAATGAAGAAATAGTGCAAAACCTAAAGAAATAGGATGAAACAAAGTGTACTTGGGAAATGGTTGATGAATCTGGAATGTTGTGGATGATGACTGAAATCACTAAAATTTCACAGTGGGACTCATTTTCCTATGGTGACAAAATTTTCCCCCCACCGGTGAAAAAGTATCAGAAGTTGGTTTCTAACTATCGGGATTCAGAATCTGAAAAAAATTATATTTTTTGTCCTAAGGTGGGACTCATTCACCACTAGTGGTGAATCAATCCTCTCCCAAATTTCTAAAAAATTAGAGACAACTTTGCAACACCAAAATTGGAAATCTCTAATTGTTGGGTTGTCGAAGTCAATTCTGCAGGAAACGGGCAGAAAACCTTCTCCAAGATTAAAATATGAATGAGTTGACTTGTTTACCAATATTCAACACCAAAAATCTTGTTAAATCTACATACCTAGGTTTGCAAACATACATGCAATAGGGGAAAACTGGTTAAGGGTTAGCAAATAGGGGTTTTCCTTGGTCAAATCCCACTTTTGGTAATCAAACCCTTAATAAAACAATGAAATGAAAGAGAATGATAAACTAATAACATGTAATTGCTATCAACTTACCAAACCCTTGATAATGCAAATTTGAAGTAATGTCAACGGATGCTCCAAACTGCTTGAATATTGCTTGAATTGATGTTGTAGAATTCTTTAATGCTTGAAATGTGAGATGAAATGCTTGAATGAGTGAGGATATTGTAGAATGAGATGAAAATAACATATTTATACACACGTGTGCCTTAGTTAACCATTCATACCTCATCACAAGCTGACATCAAGTGTTTTTGAATAAAAACCCGAAAGGAAAATTTAAATTTTTTTGAATTTGTTGCCAAGGGGGACTTATTCACCACCCATGGCGAATGGATCCCACCTAGGACCTAGAAATATTTGTTAAGAAATATGTTGCATTTAATGTTATTTGCTGGGTTAACATTAAAAAATTCACTTAATTAAGACATATGAGGGCATAAAGTGGTCAAATAAAGCATGTGAAAGGGATAAATAGTGAAGTTGTTCCTAGGAAAGCATGGAATCTTGTTACAAGACTTTACAACACTTCAAAATAGGACTTGATTAGTGATGAAAAGGTGATTTTTAGGTGAACTATAATAAATACAGTCTAGAAGAGTGTAGAAATTTTTTACAACACTTCACAACACCTTTACAAGATGTTATTATTTGGATTTTAGTACCTAAATATGCATGTTCAAGCCATGTCACAACATAAAATAAAAGAAAAATATGTCAAATGTACCATGAAGCAAGACCTAAAAGGCCATGAAAATGACAAGGGGCCATTTTTCTATTGCACAAAATGGTACCTTGCTAAAGTGTTGTGAAGTGTTCTAACACACTTTCACACTTTTCTAAGGTTTTATTAAATAACTAAAAATAATGAATCTCTTTTTAACCTTGATATGGCCTTGTTTGAAGTGTTGTAACATACTTTCACACTTTTCTAGGGTTTTCATTAATAATTTGGCTTTATTTATGCTTTAATTGGCCCTATTTTGCAACCACAAGCTTCATTTAATCCATATTTTCAAGGATAATCCTGACACAAATCATTACCCCATCATAATTCAGGATTTTTAGGTTGGATGGTCTCATATTTAGTGATCTAGGACTCATTCACCACCTTGAGCTAGTGAGTCCCACCTATATTTTTGGGTTGTAAACTTGGTTTTGCACATATCTAAGCATTTTTAAATTTGGTCCCATAAATTATGCCTAGTCCGACTCATTCACCACCTTGGGAGAATGAGTCTTGTGTGGCCCAAAATCAAAATTAATTGAAAATTTTGGAGGGATTTTATCCTTGTAGATCTGATGTGTGCTTGTAGTGTTGTAATTTTGATAATTCTTGCATAATTATGTATAAATACAAGTTTCTTTCACTCATTTTAGACCTATAAAGTTGAATGAGCATTCTTGTAGCAAGTTTTAGTTGACAAAAGCATTCAATTATTCACAAGAGAATTCAAGAGTCTTCAAGGGTAGATTCTCAAGCATTTTAGAGTAGCATTCAAGCATCAATAATCATGTCAAGGACTTCATGCATCATGTTTGTTTTGGAGCTAACAATAGTGATGTAGGGTTTCAATTCAAGATCTGTCACCTTCAAGCAAGATTCAAGATCTACATCCATTGGAGCCATCCCATAGATGTTTGCAACACTTCATTGCTAGGGTTTGGTGAGTTGCAACATCTTATTTTTTTCATTCATCATTCTCCATTTCTATTCCATTATATTTCAAAGTTTGATTACCAAAATAGGGTTTGACCAAGGTAAACCCCTATCCACTAACAAAACAACATTTTCCCCTCTTTAGTGTGTGATGTGTAGGTTTAGATTGAAGAAACATTGAAGAGAAATATTGGAGAAAGTTTTCAAAGTGCATAAATTTATCAAAGGTTGCATTAAGTAGTGGAGAACATTGGAGAACACCTACAAGTTACAAATCAGTGTCTCAAATCTAGAAATATGTAGAAGTAGTTTGAGCAGACTAAGAAGAGTAGGTTCAAATCCTAAAGTTTCACAAAACCCTAACTAGGATGATTCACCACTTTTGGTGAATGAGCCCTAGTTTCAGTCAAAATTTAGGTTTGTGTATATTCAGATGCCCATTTGGTAGATTCTTGTTCTCACACAGAAACCCAAATTCTTGACTGATACACCCAACTTGGTGAATGAGTCCCACTCAACATTAAAGTCATATTTTCCAAAATTTTAGACCTCCTTCTATCCATCTCCAAATTTCCAAATGGACACATTCCTTTCTATAGTTTTATTGAATTAGGGTTTATTGTTACAACTTGCATTCCATTTTGTCTTTCCAAGTTTTTACTTGGTGGTGAACCCCTCATTAGTTTATATTTATCCCCTAGGATAGCTCTCTTGCAAGATATCTTTCTCCTTTCCATTGATATCTCAAGGGTTTGTTCTTGAATGAAAGTGAGTGAAGATTGTCATTCTAGTTCCTAAACCCTAAATAGTACACAAATTTCAACCTTTCATTTTGGTGAACTTACATTTAGAACACCATAATTCTAATTTAGAGCGCATTATCATCCTAGAATTGGCTTGCATTAACATTGCATTAGGATTTGTATTAGTTAGTTGGCATTCTAGGGTTTCTAATTTTTCATTAGTGAAATTTCATATAGCTTTCATTTTTGCATCTTAGCATTTTCACTTAGTTTCGAGATCATACAACATAAAAAGCATAAAAGTCAAGTTAAAATTCCTAAAAATTTCTAAGAAAATCCCTACTAGGACTCATTCACCACCTTGGAAGAATTAGACCCTATGCACATTTTCCATTGCATTTTTTGGTATTTAAAGCTTCGTTTCTAAGTTTTTGTTTGTTGTTTATAGCTTTCTATTTTAGTTTACAAAATTTATGTTATAGTCATTTCATTTTTCTTAGCTTATATTGCATTTGTATTCATCTTACATTTAGTAGCCCTCATATGAGTACTTGATGTCCTATTGCTAATATTGTAGTGAGACAAATTTTAAGACTCGTGTCATCCTGCAATAGCACAATTGTTGTGCATCTTGGGTTTTCCAACTGTTTCACTCCTAGTATTGACACTAGTACACCAGGTATGGACCATACCCTTAACAACTCTTTTCCTTCAAGTAGTGTGATGTATGTTGAAACAAGGAATGATAGTGTCCCACAAGAAACACAATCCAAATCCATGAAGACCTAGCAAACTTACAACATCAAGTGAAAAATGACAAAATTTCAACTACTACCATCCCTACTATAAACATCATTCATCGCATGCTTGAAAGTGAAGATGGACTTGACATTGGGAAAAATATAGTTCAAATATTTGGGAAAAGCTTCACCTTAACCACTAGTTTTCCTTTACCTACAAGAAATGTCACAAGTCAAGGAGGAATCCAAATTCCCCCTCCCACAATAGTTGCATCTATTCCCACCTATATGAATCCTCAATTCATAACAGCAATGCAACCAACTAGTAATGTGATTCTTTCCTTGGGTATTTACGCTAGCATCCCTAGTACCTTTGTGGCATCACATGTCATATATCCTACCATTTTACCACCTATAAGCATTCCATTCACTTGTCCTTCAAATGCATACACCTTTCACCTTTTTCGCTTCCATCTCATAACACAATCAATGAACCTCTCATAAATCAACTCTTCTAAATAATTTCATCCCTCCAAAAACAAATTTCCACCATCAACCAAAATCAAAATGGCCCACCTACTTATTATGTCAAAAGTAGTCCATTCTCCATGGAGATATTGTGGCACAACCAAGGTAGGAGGGTCCTCAAAGAGAATAATCTAGACCGTGTAGCAAGAGTAACACAATAGAAGCAACACAAAATATGGAGACAAATGTAGATGCAAATATTCTCATTAACAGAAATCTCAGCTACAATCGATCAACAACATCCAGCTTACAGATTCGGCTCATAGGCCTACTATAACATGCTCAAACACAATATTCCAACATGCTCCTTAATGTGAGCTAAAATATTACAAATTCAAATCTAAAATTATTCTTCTTATTATTCCCTAATTTTCTAAAGATCTATTACAAGATTTATATCATATCCATAGGTCTAGAAATATTTCCATCGGCCAAAGATCATTACATTCTCGAATGAAAGAAAATATAACGTGTGCATGAACAAGTTGGCCTGAAATTTGAATTACTCCTTGGTGAGTGCATAGGATGAAGTGTGGACCTATAATTAAGGTCAGGTAAACTCTACAAAACAATTAAAATCACACCATCAAGATCAACAAGCTATGGGAACAATCCACCAGTGATCCAACTAATTGTTAAACTTGAAAAATATTTCAGTGTCGGTTCAATAAACTGCCATGAAATTTAGAATCGATAACTTTCCAAAAAAAGATCCAATCGTGCTAAAATATTGGAATAAGATAAAATGAACATTTCCATGATGTAAACCTTGATCCACAAGGTCTAGTGAGAAAATATGATGAATCCACCAACATGAACTAAACAAGAATAAAAAAAGAATAAAATTGAAAGCAAATATTTTTGGTTGATGCAAGATTTCCAAGAACTAAGGATGCTCCTACATCAGACATCTGGGTTATTGACAAATGAATCCCTCACTTTATTGGGGCCAAAGGAAAACCAAGATGGTCTACCTCAGCCTAAGAAATCCAAGAAGAATCCTCCACTGGTCTACCTTTCCACTTCACAAGATACTCTTTGTATTGTATTCCACGAGTCTTCCTCCCATCTCTGATATCCAAAATCTCTTCAATCTCATCTAACTGTTGTTTAGGAGACTAATCCTCCAATTTTACCTTTTTTTCTTTACTGAATACTACTTCATGATACTGATGTAGGTCTGCAATTTTGGATATAGGTGATATACCCATGCCATCTGGTAACTCTACTTCATATGCATTTCCAAAATAAAACTTCTTCAAAATCTTACAAGGTCCAAACTTCATCATTTGTAGCTTATTGTATGTGCCAACTAGAAATATTTCCTTCCTCAAATATACCATCACTTCATCTCCATCTTCAAATTCTTTATGTCTTGTTTTTTCATCTACTTTCTCCTTGTACTTATGATTCATGTCTTCTAATTGTTGTTTCACTTGAGTATGCACATTCTTCATGCATTCTATAAACTACTCTGCTTCTTCTCTCCTTTTATCTTCCATACTGATGTCTATCAACTTTGATATACCTCGAGGATGAACTCTAGTAACAATCTCAAAAGGTTTCTTTCTGGTACTCCTATTCACTGAATTATTGTAAGAAAACTTTTCTTGTGCAAGGACTAAATCCCAACTTCCAATATTCTCTCCAACCAAACATCTCGGAAAATTTCCCAAAATCCTATTTACTACCTCTATCTATCCATCATTCTTCAAGTGAAAAGTAGAACTGAACTTTAGATCTATTTTCAACTTTTTCCAAAGTGTCCTCCAAAAGTAACCAACAAAGTTTACATCCCTGTCTGAAACAATACTCTTAGGTAACCCATGAAATCTGACCACTTCCTTGAAAAACAAATCTACTATATGTATTGAATGTATTGCATATATTGTCTTCTTACAAGGTATGAAATGTGCCATCTTAGAAAATCTATCTACCACCACAAATACAAAATCATTACCTCATTGTTTCTTTGGTAAACCAAGTATGAAATCCATGCTAATATCTTCCCAAGGTCTATCTAGAACTGTCAAAGGCTTATACAATCCAACATTTTGACTACTCCCTTTTGCAACTTGAAAAACTCTAAAACTCTACACAAATCTCCTAACATCCTTATGAATTCGAGGCCAAAAATAATTCTCACTCACCAATGCTACTATCTTATCAATTCCAAAGTGTCCCGACAATCCTCCATTATGATTTTCTTTCACCAAGTTATCCCTCATTGAACTTCATGGTGTACACAACTGATTACCTTTGAAAAACATGTCCTCCTGAATGAAATAATCCAACCAGTGACTCCTATCCACCAAAACTAGTTCTTTACAAGCTCTCCAAGGTTCTGCATAATCTAGGTCTCCCTCATACAATTTCTTCAACTCATCAAAGCCTAATACCTCCACTCTCCTCTCTATCAATAAATTCCTTCTGCTACTCAAACCATCAACAACTCTATTTGACTTTCCACTACTATGCTTCAAAACAAAAGTATAGCTCTACAAGAATTCTACCCATCTCATGTTTCTTTGATTCAACTTACCTTGACTATTCAAATATTGCAATGTTTGATGATTTTTATACAACACAAAATCCTTAGCCAATAAATAATGTCTCCACTTCTTCAAGGCTTGAACTATGGCATAAAAATCTTGATCATACACTAAATATCTTCTCCTAGCATCATTCAATTTCTCACTAAAATAATCTATAGGTCTTCCTTCTTGACTCAGTACTACTCCAATTGCATTTCCACTTGCATCATAGTCTACTTGAAATACCTTATCGAAATATGGTAAAGTGAACATAGGTTTCTCTCGTTGTTCTCTTCAACAAATCAAAAATTTGGTCTACTCTAGACATCCACCTAAAATCCTTCATATCTCCTCTCATTGTTTCTTTCATATGATTGTAAATAGAACTGAAATTCGTAATGAACTTTCTATAGAAACTAGCAAATCCATGAAATGATATTACCTCTCCAAGGCTATCTGCTATAGGGAACTCAAAAATTTCTCTTACCTTCTTAGGATCCATCTTCAATCCATCCACAAATATCATAAATCGCAGATATACCAATTCTTCCTTCATGAAACTACACTTCTTAATATTTATCAGCAACTGCTCTTCTCTCAACCTCTGTAAAACTTGTCTTCTATGCAACAAATTTTCTTCTCTACTCTTATTAAAAATAAAGATGTCATTCAAATATACAATCACAAACTCACCCAAAAATTTATTCAATACCTCATTCATCAACCTCATGAAAGTACTTGATGCATTTGTTAGTCCAAAAGGCATCACAACCACTCATACAATCCTTCATTTGTCTTTAATGTTGTCTTCCTCTCATCCCCTTCTCTGATTCTAATCTACTGATATCCACTCATCAAATCTATCTTTGTAAAGTATTTACCTCCACTCAAACAATCCATAATTTCATCCATCCAGGGCAAAGGAAATATGTACTTCACCATGATCTTTTCTATGGCTCTAGAATTTGTACACATTCTCCATTCTACATCCTTCTTAGGCGCTAACACAATAGGTACTACACATGGACTTAAGATTTCTCTAATCAAACCCTTCCTTAATAATTATTGCACTTGTCTATTCAAATCCTCATTCTCTACAGGTGTCATCTGGTGTGCTACTTTATTAGGAAAACTAGCTCCAGGAATCAGATCCATGCAATGACTAATACTCCTTACAAGCACCAATCCATCAGGTACATTATCTGAAATGGTCTCTTCATTTTATGTCAACAACTTCTTTATCTCTTCTAGGTGTTCGTCTACATGCTTCAAGTCTTCAACCTTCTTAGGAACCAAGGAATGGCACACATTCTCATGTCTCAATCCATCCAAAAATCTCCTTCCATCAACCAAACAAATTCTAGCATTTGTACAAATCTCAGCTTTAGGAACATCCTCTAGGGGCAAGAAAGTTTGCTTCATCCCATTTTAAACAATGGTATATACATTCCTCTTTCCATCATAAATAGCCTATCTATTATACTACCAAGGCCTTTCCAACAAAACATGGCATATATCCAAAGGCATGATATCACACAAAACTTCATCATGGTAATTTCCTATCTTCAATTTCACCAAACATTGTTCACTTACCAGAATCTTATGCTCATCTTGAATCTAAGCTATCTAATAGGGATTCAATTGTTTCAACCTTTCCAACTTCAATTTAGTTACCATATCTTTAGAAACTAGGTTCTCTTAGCTCCCACTATCAACAATCACCTTGCTACATTTACTAGCTACCTTGCATCTTGTCTAAAAAAAAATCTTTCTCTACAATGGCTCCTGCTCCATCTTACTTTGACATAATACTCTCCTATTCACCATTACTTCTCCATCTTTCAGTTTATTAGATGATCCAACATGGTCCTCTTCCACAAAGGTTGTTCTTCTATTTTTTTCTATCTTTCTATTTGTCTCTCCTTGATTGCATTCAAATGTTCTATGTCCTTCTCCACCACATTTATAACAAGTTCCCTTGAATTTTATTTTCTCCTATCCTCTATCATCTCTTCTATAACCTTCATTCCAGTAACCACCATATCCTCCTCATCTATAAGAGTTTCCATCACCTCTATGGTATGAATTATCATTCTTACTAACCTCCTTATCCTTATTTTGATCTGGAAGAGATCCTCTTCCTCCTCCAAGGTATGTGCAGGATCATGATGGACCAAAAAGTGGCAATATGATGGGTATGTAGCTGACAACTATTTTTTTACCCAAAATTGATGAAATGAAAAGGGTTTTTAAAGGAGATTCTCAGCTTTCCATCGATATAAATTATGGTTTATTTTGAATTTAATAAGTAATAAAGTCTTGATTGATAGGCTGATTGAAAAACATTTATAGCTTTCAAACGGTATCACATTTTTTGAATCCAAAATATGTGTCACATTCTATGCTTCGCATACTATAGGATTAAAAAAAGAAAAGTTGAATTTCATGAAGTTTTGACCAAGTTAAGGTGGTCAGACATACGAGTTCTTATATTTTTTAAAAATTTGTAATAAAAAAATCATAATTAATTATTTACCTGGAAAAAAATTACAAAAAAATATGTATCACATCGGGGCATGAGTCCTCTACTTATATCTAAAATATTATAAAAAAATATTATCATTTTATTGTGGTTAGGCTGGTTAGACAAACACCTACTTCTTATTTTTTCCCTAAAATTTAACATTGCATTGAAATTTAAAATTTTCACCGAATAGATTTTTTTTTTTAAAACAAACCTAGTTGTTTAGAAACTACATTCAATTTTATATAGATTCTATTCTTACATATTTTTGAAATAATATAGATAACGTATTCAAATTTTTACGTCAAGTTTCCTAACTTTTATTTTTCTGAATTTTTTGCCACTTAAGGCCCTGTTTTTTCCATGATGATCCTGCACATACCATCCAGTAAAATTTCTTCCTCTTTGAAATATTCCACCTCTTCCTCTTTGTCTCTACTCGTGTCTTTTATTCAACTTCTCTTCTTCCTTTAGGAAACATTGGTATGCCTCTTCCACACTCTACAACTTGATCAAACTAATCTCATCCTATATAGACAAGCTTAAACCATTCACATATCTAGGTACTTGCTCAATCTCATCCTTTGAATGTCTAGATGTAATATTCAACTTATAGAATTCCTTAGTATGCTCTATCACACTTGAATCTCTCCACTTCAAATTTTGGAAATTTTAGAACAAACTGATTTGATAATCTACATGCATAAACTTTATCTTCAACTTATTCACCATCCAATCCCATGATTTTATCTTTTATTTTCCTCTTCTTTTCTTATTTTTCTGCAAATGTTCCCACCAAAGGGATGCATATCCTCTCAACTTTGTACAAGCAAATTTAACCTTCTTATCTTCAATGGTACCCTCAAATTCAAAATAATTTTCCATCTCTGTAATCTAATCAAGCAATTCTTTTGAATACAACTTACCGTTATAATTCGGTGGATTGAAATGTGGTTTTGTATTTTGTCTAGTTAGGGATCATATGAACCTCTATTTTCCCTGATCTTGGCTAGGTTGCTCTTCTCTTCCTCTTTCTTCTTGTACTTCTACCTCTTCATCACTCACATCATCAAATAGTCAATCTCTCCTCTGGGTCATTTCGATTACATCTAATCTAGCAATAATTCCTCTCGCCATCTCCATTAAAGCTTGGTCTACATTTCCATGCACTCCATTTCCTCTAACATTCCTTCTTCCCACCATCTTTACATAAGTCCTCTATAGTTGTAGGTCAGATCCTCAATCTAGCACCCCACAACAAGTCTTCAACAAGACTGTGAATTTTGTTGACCTCACACAGATCGAATCTCACTCTGATACCAATTTGGCACAACCATGGTAGGAGGGTCCTCAAAGAGAACAACGTGGACCATAAATCAATAGTAACACAATAGAAGCAACAAAAAATATGAAGGAAAATGTAGATGCAAATATTCTCATTAATAGAAATCTCAATTGCAATCAGCTGGAAACATCTGGGCTTACAGATTCAACTCATAGGCTTGCTATAGCATGCTCAAATACAATATTCCAACATGCTCCTTATTAATGCGAGCAAAAATCTTAAAAATTAAAATCTAAAACTATTCTTCTTATTATTCCCTACTTTTCTAAAGATATATTGTAAGCTTTATATCATATCTATAAGTCTAGAAACATCTGCATCAGCCAAAGTTCATTACATTTTCCAATGAAAGAAAATATAACGTGTGCATGATAAGTCGACCTCAAATTTGAATTACTCCTTGGTGAGTGCATAGGGTGAAGTGTGGACCTATAATTAGGGTTGGAGACACTCCACGGAACAATTGAAATCACACCATCAAGATCCACAAGCTATAGGAATGATCCACTAGTGATCCAACTAATTGTTAGGCTTGAAAACTATTCTGGTGTCAGTTTAATAAACTACCATGAAATTCATAATCGATAACTTGCCAAAAAAGATCCAATCATTCTCAAATCTTGGAATAAGGAAAAATGAACATGTCCATGATGTAAACCTCAATCAATAAGGTCTGGTGAAAAAATATGATGAATCCACGAACATGAACTAAACAAGAACAGAACAAAAATAAAGCTAAAAGAAAATCTTTTTGGTTGATGCAAGATTTCCAAGAACTAAGGATGCTCCTGCATCATATTGCAAACAACAATGCCACAAGGTGTAGAGATGCCTAGATTTGAGAAATATGGAGGAAAGGGAGATCCTTATAAAACTGTTAATGTTTATACTACCTGATGTAGTGACTTTTTTCTTAATGATAAACTCTTGGCTAAGCTTTTAACTAGGTCCTTGAAAGATACTACCTTGGAATGGTTCTCTTCTTTACTGAATAACTCAATACTTTCATTCAATGAACTTGTTGAGGAATTTCTTAACCATTTACAAGTGCATATGACCCATAAGATTACCTTGGCAAATTTGATAGGATGGAAGAAAAAAGAAGAAGAAAAGATAACTGACTTTATCCCATGCTATCAATTGCTTTATTCCCAAATTGATGCCAAGATTCTTGACCCTCACCTTCAAAAGATGTTTATAAAAAAATTGCAAAACAAGAAACAAGATGAGCTTACCATGATAGAATTTCCCTCCTTTATGCACTTGTGTACCACCCTCCATGATTATCAAAACTTTAATGTGCAAAGCTCAAATTTTAGGTCAACTTCAAAAATTAGAAGAGGCTACCATGGTGAGAAGAATGGTCAATAAAAATTCATTGATTTATGAACCATAGATTTTAGGAACCCAAAATGCTTGCTCTCTTCCTAATATTTTCACCTAGAAAGAGAGAGATTAGGTTCCTAAAATACATATGCTTCCTTCAAATTAGGATATATGCAATGTAATATGATGTAAATGAACTAAAATAAATGTAAATGGCTGATTAAAATGTTCTAAAATGAATGCAAAGATGGAATTTATGATATGTTTGAAAACACACTGTGATATGAAAACAACTATGAAATATGAAGAAATTGAAAGAAATATGCAGAACAGAAGGTACAGGATCAAATTTGAGTGCACCTAGATAATGTATGAGATTTCTATAGTGTCTGGAATGCTAATGAAACTTTCTAATTTTTCATAGTGGGACTCAATCACCCATGGTGGTGAATCAGTCCTCTAACTACTGAAAAAGTGTCAGAATCTTATTTCTGACAATTGGGAATTGATTTATGACACAATGCATATTTTTTAGATTTTAGGTGGGACTCATTCACCAAGGGTGGTGGATTAGTCCTCCCCAAGATTCTTGTAAAGTAAAAGGTCAACAATGCTTTTCCAGATCTCGAAATGACTGAATATTAGGTTGTCGGGGTCAATTCTACAGAAAACAGGCTGAAAGTCACTCAAATTGCTTGAATAGATGATGAATTGATTTGAAGATCCTAGTTGACTAGAAATCCACTTTTCAACACCTTTGAACCTATCAAATCTACAAAACAAAGGCTACAAAGACACATGCAAAGGGGAAAATTGTTGGAGGGTTAGTGAATAGGGATTTTCCTTGGTCAAACCCCACTTTGGTGATCAAACCCAATAGAAATGAATGACATGCAAAGGAAATGAGAAATGAATAACATGAAAGTATTGCAAACTTACCAGATCCTTAAATATGCAAATCCGAAGTGATGTCAATGCCTACTCCAAAGTGCTTGAAAGTGCTTGAGTTGATGATGCAAGATGCTTGAGTGCTTAAAGATTGAATGCTTGAGTGAGGAAATTGCTTGAATGTGATAAGAAAGATGTAAAATGAGGCTAAAATCACACATTTATACAATTCTTGTGCCTTACTATCCATTCATACCTCATCACAGACCGACATAAAGTGAATTTGAGTAAAATGTCGAAAGAAATTTTAAAAAAATTGAATTTAGGGCCAACGGGGACTCATTCGCCACCCTCAGTGAATGAGTCCCACCTAGGACCCATAGCCAAGTGTTGGGAATAATGTCATGTTTAATGTTTTTTATTAGGATAGGACCAAAAAATACACTTAATATAAGAATATGAGGGCATAAAGAGATAAAATAAAGCATGAGAAAGGTTTAAATAGTGAAAATATGCCTAGAAAAGCATGAAATCTTGTTACAAGACCTTACAACACTTTAAAATAGGACTTGTTGATGTGTAAAAACATGGTTTTTAGGTGAATTTCATTAAATAGAGTCTAGAAGAACGTAGAAATGTCTTACAACACTTCACAACACCTTCACAAGACATCGTTCTTTAAGTTTTAGCACCAAAATAAGTATGTTCAAGCCAAGATACATCATAAAATCAAAGCAACATAGCTCCAACACTATGAAACAAGGCCTAAAGGACTATGAAAATGGGAAGGGTCCATTTTTTGATGGTACATTTAGCCCCCACTTTAGTGAGAGAAACTTTCTTTCTCATGCTAAAGTAGCCATGGACATTGAGAAGAGAGCTCAAATGCACTTACGTTAGCAAGATGGAATACAACAAAAAAGAAGGATGACCAAGCCCCCAGGATGAAGATCCCATGACAAACTGAACATAAGGACAAAGGAACACATAAGTGTTGAGAAGAATTGAGTGAAGCTTCAATCATCAATCCAACTAGTTGTGAAAAGAGTTCAAGGATGATTGTTTGAAAAAGAGGAATGTGTACTCACTATGGGGCCATGAAACTAGTTTTTTGTAGGGTGAGAAAACCCAAAAAGTAAGATACATACACTAGTTGGTATGCACTCACAAACAAACACAAAAGTGGCTATGGGGAAAAGTCATGCCACTAGTTGGGATCCCCACTCAACCATGCTAAAGCTATACCCATTCGATAACTTTAACAAGGTGCCACAAAGCCAAAGAAAATGAAAATTTTGGTTTAATTTTCAAAAATAGGATGGCACCACAGGCATGCAAGTTGTGCTATGCAAGGTGGCTAAACAAGAATGCAATATGTAAAAAAGAAATGTGTAATATGTTCAAAGGAGTATTGTTCATTTTATGCAAGGTCAATCACTTAGGGAACATTGCGTCTAATGTCTCCAAAAGAGGACCAATCAAAGAATAGTATATTCACAACTTAGGGGATGTATTGCATCATATCAAACCACCAAGAGGAATGCAATATACTAAGATAGATCACACTTATGAAAGACATCACACCCAATGTCATCCACAAAGTGACAAACACATTTTTGCAAATGAAAAGGCTTCACTAAGAATGAAAATGAAATAATGGTAATGTATGCCCCCCACTTTAAAGGAATTGCTACACATCATTTTGTGAGAATTTACTTGAAAGTAGAGAAGAGGAGGAAAGCAAGAAAGAAAAAAAAGAAACGAGAGCCAACTCAGAAAGCTCTATGCCAAGTCATATGTTTCAAATTTAAGCTACATCATTTCAAGGAGAAAGGAAAAGAAAAGAAAGAATGGAGTTTCCCCGCAGAAAAGAAAGCACACCAAACACATAAGGGATCTATGGATTTAGGTTTAGTATGTTCGTTGTTGCAATGTATATTTGTGAAAGAGCTCATAACTGTCATCATTACCCAAAGCACATATAACTGGAAGAATGACACAAAGAGAGTGAAAGCAAAGGAAAAACGAAGTCTGTTTTGAGTCAACATGGAAGAGATTTTACGGTTTTGATGCTTTGCATCGTCCCCAAAAGGAAAACACAAGAAAAAAGACAAAAAAGAAAAGTGAAAAATATTTTGGGTCCACATGAAGGAGACATTTTGGTCTCACTACCATGCATCATCCCCAAAAGGAAAAACACAAGAAAAGAGAAAGGAAAAGAAAGGAGGTCTTTGGGTCAACATGGAGGAGACAAAAGGTATCTCAACACTTTGCATCATCCTCAAAGGAAAACACAAAACAAAAATGAAAAAGACAAGAACTGTTTAGGTCAACATGGAAGATACTTAGGGTGTCGCTACACTTTGCGTCATCCCCAAAGGAAAACACAAACCAAAAATGAAGAAAACAACAACAGTTTGGGTCAACATGGAAGATACTTAGGGCGTCTCTATGCTTTGTGTCATCCCGAAAGGAAAACACAAAACAAAAATGAAAAATACAATCACGACAAATAGAAGAATAGAGATACATATAGAAGAAGTGTACAATGAGAAGGAAACATCAAACACACATGAAAAGAAAAATGAAAATAAAAAAGACAAGCAATACAAATGTAAGTCAATCATTAACTAAGTTATTGTTTTCTTAGTCTTGGATGAACAAGTGGGAAAGGGAATAACAAGGTTAAGAGACAAACAAATGCATTACAAGGACAAGGCTAGAAATGTCTTGCCTCCCATAAAGTGTAAAAGAAAGAATGAGCTAAGATGAGTGATGGGAAAGGACCATGCAATAGTGAGAATGGGAAATTCTAAAACTAAAGCATGGAAGGATAATGGGGTTCTAAGGGATAAGGGGAAAGCAATCAGTGTCCATGAAGTGATACTTTTTTAGTATTTTGTTCAAGGTTCAGCAGTCTTCAATTTGATGTCCAAGAGTATGATGATATTTTCAATATAGTATGTTGGAATTATGAGGATGAATGACTAATCTATTTGAAGGTGGTAGAAGGATAAGACCTTTATTTAAAAGAAATTGAAGTCTCTATTCACATTCAGGTGGAGGATGTGTAGGAAACTTTATCTTCTTCATTTTGTATGGTTGTTTACGTCCCATAGGGATCCTAACATCCTTGTCCTTAGGAGGAGAGAATGGTTGTTCACAGGGAAGGAGAATGTTCAAGTTAGGAGGAGGATTCAAGATTATTGTACTAGCATCACAAATTCTCCAAGGTTGTAGAGGATGGCTGTCATGATGAGAAGGATCTTGATATCCTATTCCTATTCTATGTGCTTCAATTGATTGTTGTTCAAAGAGTTGATGAATGCCATGTTCATGTTTTATGTCACAACCTTGTTTACTTAATATAGTGAATCATCTACCATCTGTTTCTTTAAGGTTGATAGGATTTTTCATGACTTTGTGCTTATAGAATGGTTGGGATTGTGGTAGTTGAGAGGAACTAGGTTCACTTGAGGGAGTAACCATAGGTCCTGTGTTGATTTTGGGATGTAAATAAGAAAAGTGATCAGCTGGTGCAACATTGGGAAGGTCTTGTGATTTCATAGAGGGATAAAAGGTTGTATTGGCTTCAAGGTTGTTGAGGCAATCATTATAGAACTTGCTCATGCTAACATCATCTTCTCCAATGATGTCTACTTCATGAGGAGGACAATCATGAGGAGTTAAAGGAGCATGGGATTGTACAATGTCATTAAGGACACAACAAAATGTACAATTGGACATGTCTACCAATGATTTTAGGGAATGCCAAAACTTATTGAAAGAAAAGGACATGATGAAAATAAAAAAAAATTGCAATAAATGAAGAAAAATAGAGAATCTGTTACTAGAAACAGAATGCGGAAAGGGAAAATAGGAATGTAGAAAAATGCTAAAAACAATGCAAGATTGTTGTCTAAAATGTGTAGAGAGACTGATTCACCCTAGGTGGGGAATGAGTCCCAGGATGCAATTTTTTGTACTTTTCATAATTGTAAGAATGAATTAAATGCTTTTCAGAATGCAAAAACAGACACAAAATGTAGGATTTCATTTTTTTCAATGAATTTGGATGCAAGAATGAAAACTAAATGAGTTTTTCACTAATGCAAAATGAAAGATCCTAGAATGCAATAACCAATTCAATGTCCTAATGGAATTACAATGCAAATGAAAACTAGGATGCAAGATATGAATGCAATCAGAAGTTTAAAATTTTTCAAAATTTGGGCTCACCAAAATGAACCATAGATTTTAGGAACCCGAAATGCTTGCTCTTTTCCTAAGATTTTTCACCTAGAAAGAGAGAGATTAGGTTCCTAAAATGCATATGCTTCATTCAAATTGGGATGTATGCAATGTAATATGATGTAAATGAACTAAACTAAATGCAAATGATTGATTAAAATGTTCTAAAATGAATGTAAAGATGCAATTTATGCTATGTTTGAAAATACACTATGATATGCAAACAACTATGAAATATGAAGAAATTGAAAGAAATATGTAGAACAAAAGGAACAAGATCAAATCTAAGTGCACTTGGATGGTGTATGAGATTTCTAAAGTTTTTGGAATGCTGATGAAATTTTCTAATTTTTCACAGTGGGACTCATTTGCCAAGGGTGGTGAATCAGTCCTTCGATTGGTGTAAAAGTGTCAGAATCTGATTTTTGACAGCCGGGAATTGATTTTTGACAAAATGCATATTTTTATATTTTAGGTGGGACTCATTCACCAAGGGTGGTGAATCAGTCCTCCCCAAGATTCTTTAAAAGTAAAAGGTCAACATTGCTTCTCCAAATCTAGAAATGAATGAATATTAGGTTCTCGGGGTCAATTCTAAAGAAAACAGGTTGAAAGTCACTCAGATTGCTTGAATATATGATGAATTTATTTGAAGAGCCTAGTTGACTTGAAATGCACTTTTCAACACCTTTGAACCTATCAAATCTGCAAAAAAAAGGCTTCATAGACACATGCAAAGGGGAAAAAATGTTGGAGAGATAGTGAATAGGGGTTTTCCTTGGTCAAACCCCACTTTGGCAATCAAACCCAATAGAAATGAATGACATGCAAAGGAAATGATAAATGAATAACATGAAAGTATCGAAAACTTACCACATCCTTGAATATGAAAATCTAAGGTCATGTCAATGGCTACTCCAAAATGCTTAAAAGTGCTTGAGTTGATGATGAAAGATGCTTGAGTGCTTGAAGATTGAATGCTTGCATGAGGAAATTGCTTGAATGTGTTAGGAGAGATGTAAAATAAGGTTAAAATCACATATTTATACAAGTCTTGTGCCTTACTATTTGTTCATACCTCATCACAAGCTGACATGAAGTGAATTTGAGTAAAATCCCGAAAGAAATTTAAAAAAAAAATGAATTTAAGGCTAAGGGGGACTCATTCACCACCATTGGCAAATGAGTCCCACCTAGGACCAACAGCCAAGTGTCAAGAAAAATGTCATGTTCAATGTTGTTTTTCAACATAGGACCCAAAAATACACTTAATATAAGCATATTAGGGCATAAAGAGATAAAATACAGCATGGGAAAGGTGTATATAGTGAAAATATGCCTAGAAAACCATGAAATCTTGTTACAAGACCTTACAACACTTTAAAATAGGACTTTTTGGTGTGTAAAAATGTGTTTTTAAGGTGAATTGCATTAAATAGAGTCTAGAAGAATGTAAAAATGTCTTACAACACTTCACAACACCTTCACAAGACATCATTCTTTAAGTTTTAGCACAAAAATAAGCATCTTCAAGCCAAGATATATCATAAAATCAAAGCAACATAGCTCTAGCACTATGAAACAAGGCCTAAAAGACTATGAAAATGGGAAGAGTCTATTTTTCAATGGTATAATTTAGAAGAAAAATATGATCAAGAGTTGACTATATGCCCCCTCCCAAGAGTTTTCCCCTAGCTTGGTGGGGTAAATTCCAGAGAAATTGAGGAGCCACAAAATCTACGAAAAATGGGCCCCGTGGGGCCTATACATATCTAGGTGGGGCCCTAAAAGGGTCATTTTCACTATTCACTATGAGCAAATTGTCTACTTTTGTGAGAGAAAAGTTAGAAAAATGTCAAGTAGGAGGGAGTATGAGGCGTCTAGACTAGAGCAACTACAGAATGACATTGTCGAGGGTCACGAGGTGGACTAGGTAGGTCTCAAAACCTCATTTTTCATGAATTTAAGCTCTTTTTTAGCATTTTTTCCTCATAGAGCTACACAGGTGTCCGTTTTGGCCACTCACATCCAAAATGTGCATTTTCCTCTAGGTTGTGCATGTTGGATGTTGTGGATGTGTTGTTGATATGTGGTTTTCATTGATGTCAACACTATTAGCATTTGGTGTATTAGAGGTTGTATATGTCAAAGATATTGAGAAATTTGTAAAAGAAAGTGTTCTAGGTTCCCAGTGGAACTATGCAATTCATGAAGGTATCTTGTTCAGCTACTGTGGATCAAAGGGTTTTCTGTTGAGTGTATCTACATCATCTACAAGAAGTTTCAAAGGTCTACATATAAATTTAGTCATGTTGTGGTCTAACAATGTTTTTATGGTCTCTGTCAATGTTCCCAAGTGAAGTTTGTGCAATTCTAGAAATCTCAGTTGCTACAGATGTCTCTCTATTGTTTCTTGGTTCTCTTCAATGTTTCTATATTGTGCTCTATCTTTGTGGTACCTCCACATTGATCGGCGTGCTCATGGTCATAAATTTTTCCTGGCACGTATGTTTAGTTTTTCTTGTTCTTGGCTGACATTTTGGTGGTGGCATGTTGTGGATCTTTGAGGAGGAATTAATTGTAGTCCTCTTGTGTTGGATTTGTGAATTTGGGTCCCCACTATGTTGTGGCCAACCTAGGTAGTTTCGCATTAAAAATTTATTTGTAAATTTGGGCCGACATTGAAAATATGTTTTATTTTCCTGTCCAACTAAGTTATTGATGAAATCTCTTGTAGCATATATATAAGAGACATTGTTTCATCGGTGTAGTCTGTGGAAAATTTTCTTCATGTGTTGGGTGTGCTCTTATGTGTGTATGTGTGAATATCATTTGATTGCAGACTAGAGTGTGAAGAATATCAAGCGAAGTGTGAAGTAGTTTGTGAAGGAGTTTTTTGTGCTTAATTGGAACTATAATCAGGCTTGTGTAGAAGCTATTTTTTCAATTCATACCCTCTAGATTTTAATCCTATTTTGTATTGTTGGGTAGTGAGCCCCTTCTGTAATTGAGCAGTGAGCTCTAGGAATTGTGCCTGAATGCATGTGCATTCCCCTTTATTGATTTCATTATATTTTTAACAGGGTATAATCTTGTGGACTAACATCCACCATGTTTTTTCCCTTAACGGGGTTTCCACATAAAAAATTTTGGTGTTCTTTGTCTCTCTAATGTGTTAATTGTTTATGGTTAATTTCTTATTCATCAGATCTGAGATTAAGTTAAGTTTTAAAATTTTATTATTCTTTGACAACTAATTCAGCCCCCCTCTTAGTTGTTTGTCCTTTTTTTCCAACAATTGGTATAAGAGCAAGTTCCTCTGAATAAGTCTAAAATATTGAGGTGATCTGAGATGGAAACATTCAAGAAGGATAGTCCAAGATTTGATGGAACTAACTACTCACTGTGGAAAGTCAGGATGCAATGTCACCTAATATGTATTGGTGAAGCCTACTGGAAGATTACAAAAGATCCATATGTTGTTCCTCAAAATGGTCCCTCCACTGTCGATGAGATCAAACATGCTAAAAATAATATTAGGGCTATTGAAGCTTTGGTGAGTGGTCTAATAGATTCTGAGATGGCTAATGTGGTAGGACTATAGAAAGCTCATGATATTTGGATTAAGTTGGAAAATTTGTATGAAGGAGATGCACAGGTGAAGATGGCTAAGCTACAGAGTTTAAAAGGAAAGTATGAGAATTTGAAGATGGGTGAAGATGAAAATATCACTTCTTTTATGCAAACAGTAAATGAAATAGTGGTGTGTATTACATGTGTCAATGGTTCTATAGGTGTGGATGAAATTGTGGCTAAGATACTTAGATCCTTGCCTCCCTCCTATAAATTGAAAGCTCACGCCATTGAAGAGCTCAGATTAGTAACAAAGATGTCAAGAGACACGTTAGTTGGTAAGCTTGTTGCTTTTGAATTAAGTGAATTTGGTGAATTTGTTCCAAAAACAAAATCATCTTTCAAGGCTACTGTATCTAAAAGTAACAAGAAAAGATATGGTCTGGGAGAATGCTTCAAAAAGATATCCAAGTATGGTGAAGAACTAAAACATCTTGAAGATAAAGAGAGGTAGAAGAATTGGAAGCACTCATTGTAAAGAGAGAAGGCAGAGGAAAAGGTAAGTATGAAGGAGTGTTACCTATTAAATTTTTTTCATGTAGCAAAATATGTCATTTTGCATCAAGATGTCCTGAAAGAGTTCCTAGAACTAAGCCTAACTAGTCTAGATTCCAAAAGAAATGTTTCTTTGTTGAAGGAGTGATTGATGATGAACTTGATAAGGATAATGGAAATGAAGATGAATGGGTTTTCATTGCTCCTATTGAAAATAGTCATGTGGCTACTGAATCTAATAAAGATGAGAAAGCTCTTACAACTCAAGTTGAAGAAAAGGATGAGTGGGCTATTGATAGTGGATGCTCACATCATATGACTGGAGATAGAAACAAATTTGTAATTCTAGAGAAGTACGATGGTGGTATTGTAAGATTTGGAGACAATAGTGCTGGTGTGATTCGTAGTAGAGGTTTTATTTGTCTTAGCAGTAAGGATAAAACTGATGATTTTCTTTATGTTGAATGCTTGAAGCACAATCTTTTTAGTGTTGGATAGATGGTGGGAAAATTCTATGATCTACAATTTAAAGATGGAAGATGCAAGATATGTGGAAGTTTTGGAAATATGATTGCTATTGGTAAATGGAAAAAAGGTAATATTTTTCACCTAATTACTACTAATGGGAGTTGTTTAATTTCTCAAGTAGATGAAATTTGGTTGTCACATAGGAGGCTATGCCATGTAAATTTTGAGAACATTGTCAAAGTAAGTTCCACTCAAGCAGTAAGAGATCTACCTAAGTTAGTGAAGCCTACTGACACAATTTGTAAGGAATGTCAGATGGGTAAATAGACTAGAGTCTCCTTCTGGAGCAAACAATTTCATTCAAATGACTTGTTGGAGCTACTACATACTGACCTCTATGGTCCCTCTAGAGTTAGAAGTATTCATGGAGAAAGGTACTTTATGCTGATTATTGATGATTACTCTAGAATGATATGGGTTTCCTTGTTAAGAGAAAAATGTGAAGAATTGGAAAAGTTCAAAATTTTCAAGGCTATGGTAGAAAATGAGAAAGGTCTAAAAATAAAGTGCATAAGATCTGACAGAGGTGTTGAGTTCATCTTCAGGGAGGTCAACTCTTTTTGCAAAGAACATGGAATTATAAAACAGTTATCTGCTCCCCGAACCCCTCAAGAGAATGGAGTTGCAGAATGAAAGAATAGAAAATTTTTGGATGTTGTTAGAACAATGATGATAGAAGAAAATGTTCCCCAGAGCTATTGAAGTAAAGCTATAAGCACTGCTATGTATACTCTAAATTGGGTAAATGTTAATGGCAATTCTGGTAAGACCCCTTTTGAGCCATGTTTTGGTTACAAGCCTTTTGTTAAGTATTTCAAGATCTTTGGAAGCAAATGTTATATCAAGAGAGATGATGATATAGGAAAGTTTGATCCAAGAATCGATGAAGGAATATTTTTAGGTTACTCTAATAAGAGCAAGGCCTATCAATGCTATAGAAAAAGACTGAGAAAGATGGTTAAGAGTGCAAATGTCAGAGTTGATGAGGATTATGTAAAATCATCTAGATATTGTGGATATAATTTAGATGAGGACAACACAAACAAAGGGAATAATGTTTAGACATAGAATCAACTTCAAATTGTGCCATATGTTCCATATGTTCCAATTGTTTTGGTAAAGCAACCTCAATTCATTCTGGTAAATCAAGTAAGTCAAGAAGGAAGATCAGAAGAATCAAAAGTTCAAAAAAACTCCAAAACCTCAAGGTATGTAAAGCTAAACCATTCTGAAGACAAATTATAGGAGATAAGAATAAAGGAGTGCAAACTAGAAGAAAGATTGTAGAAGAGTACTGCCTAATTTCCAAGATTGAGCCTGCCAAAATGAACACTGGATGGAAGTTATGAAGAAAGAGCTGACACAAATTGAAAAGAATGACACATGGATACTAGTTCCCAAAGCTAAAGAAAAAAATGTGATTGGTACTAAATGGGTGTTTCAGAACAAGCTGAATGAACAAGGTGAAGTGGTCTGGAATAAAGCAAGACTAGTATGTAAAGGATATTCTTAGATGGAAGGTGTTAATTTTTAAGAAACTTTTCCCCTTGTTGCCAGAATCGAAGTTGTTAGATTATTTCTTGATTATGATGCATACAAGGACTATAAAGTCTATTAAATGAATGTGAAGTCAACATTTCTGAATGGAGAACTAGAAGAAGAAGTATACATTGAATAGGCAGATGGATTTCATCTAACTAACAAGGAAGATATGGTTTTCCACCTGAAGAAAGCTCTATATGGACTTAAGCAAGCCCCCAAAGCCTAGTATGCTAGATTGGATAAATACTTACTAAAGCTTTGGTTACAAGCCTACTATTAAGTATTTCAAGATCTTTGGAAGAAAATGTTATATCAAGAGAGATGATGATATGGGAAAGTTTGATCCAAGAATCGATGAAGGAATATTTTTAGGTTACTCTACTAAGAGCAAGGCCTACCGATGCTATAGCAAAAGACTAAGAAAGATGGTTAAGAGTGCAAATGTCAGAGTTGATGAGGATTCTATCAAATCATCTAGATATTGTGGATATTTTTTTGATGAGGACAACACAAAGGGAAGAATGTTTAGACATAGAATCAACTTCAAATTGTGCCATATGTTCCATATGTTCCGATTGTTAGAACTAGTAAAGCAACCTCAATTCATTCCAATAAATCAAGCAAGTCAAGAAGTAGAGACAAGTGCAAGTACAAAAGGAAGATCAGAAGAATCAAAATTTCAAAAAAAATCCAAAACCTCAAGGTATGTAAAGCTAAACCATTATGAAAGAAAAATTATAGGAGATAAGAATAAAGGACTGAAAACTAGAAGAAAGATTGCAGAAGAGTATTGCCTAATTTTCAAGATTGAGCCTAAAGATGTCACTAAAGCCTTCCAAGATGAACACTAGATGGAAGTTATGAAGGAAGAGCTGACACAAATTGAAAAGAAAGACACATGGATACTAGTTCCCAGACCTATAGAAAAAAATGTGATTGGTACTAAATGGGTGTTTGGGAACAAGTTGAATGAACAAGGTGAAGTGGTCTAGAATAAAGCAAGACTAGTATGTAAAGGATATTCTTAGATGGAAGGTGTTGATTTTTAAGAAACTTTTCCCCATGTTGCCAGAATCGAAGCTATTAGATTATTTCTTGATTATGTTGCATACAAGGACTATAAAGTCTATCAGATGAATGTGAAGTCAACATTTTTGAATGGAGAACTAGAAGAAGTATACATTGAATAGGCGGATGGATTTACCTAACTGACAAGGAAGATATGGTTTTCCACTTGAAGAAAGCTCTATATGGACTTAAGTAAGCCCCCAAATCCTAGTATGGTAGATTGGACAAGTACTTACTGAAGCTTTGATTCACTAAAGGTATTGATAATAGAAACTTATATTTCAAATTGGATCATGATAAAGAGTTAATTATAGAAGTCTTTGTTGATGACATCATTTTTGGAGGAGATGGAAATCTATGTATGAAGTTTGTTGATTAGATGAAGGATGGTGATCTCACTTTGAGTGCATATAATGATGCGGATTGGGCCAGAGATGTGGATGATAGGAAAAGTACTAGTGGTGGTGCTTTCTTCCTAGGAAAGAAGTTGGTGTCCTACTTGAGAAAAAAGTAGAATTCCATTTCTCTATCTACTACTGAAGCAAAATATATTGATGCTGTAAATAATTGTACTCAAGTGATATGGATGAAACAAATGTTGAAAGATATTAGGATGATATATGAAGATCCTATTGCCATATATTGTGATAATTCAAGTGCAATAAATATTTCAAAGAATCTAGTTCTCCAATCTAAGACTAAACATATATCATTCAAGTTTCACTTCTTGAGGGAGAAAGTGAATGAGAAAGAAGTCAAATTGTAGTATGTTCCTACAAAAGAATAGATTGTAGAAATATTTACTAAACCGTTGCCAAAGGACACTTTTTATTATCTTAGAGGAATGCTAGGGGTAATTACCCCTCTTGATAAGAACTAAGAGATGCATTTACTTGCATCAATCTGTGAGCTACATTGCTATATTATGATCCAGATTGATGTTTTCATGGCTGCTACTCAGGGGGAGTAGCCAAATGTGTAGATATGTGTTTCAGAGTGTGTATATGGAAAGGTCATGGTTACCTTTTCCATTGATGTCAAAGGGGGAGAATTATAATGTGAAAAATATTTTTAAGGGTCGAAGAGAAATTAAGAAGAAGAGTCAAAATCAAAGGGAAAGCAAGTGTGTTGGGTTGATGGTATTTTTCACATCATGTGTTGCCATCAATGTCAAAACGGGAGATTGTTTGATACTATGGATGTGTTGCTGATATATGGTTGTCATTGATGCTAGCACTATTAGTATTTTTTGTATTAGAGGTTTTATATGTCAAGGATATTGAGAAAATTGTAAAAGAAAGTGTTCCAGGTTCCCAATGGAACTATGCAAGTCATGAAGGTGTCTTGTTCTCTACGTTGAATTTTAGCTACTATGGATTAAAGGGTTTTCTATTGAGTGTATCAAGATCATCTACTAGAAGTTTTAGAGGTCCACAAATAGATTTGGTCATGTTGTGGCCTGACAGTGTTTCTGTGGTCTTTGTTAGTGTTCCTAAGTAAAGTTTGTGTAATTATGGAAATCTCAGTTGTTTTAGATGTCTCTTTGTTGTTTCTTGATTCTCTTGGATGTTTCTAGATCATTATCTATCTTTGTGGTATGTCTGCATTGATTGGTGTGCTCATGGTCAGAAAGTTTTCCTATGTATGTTTGGTTTTTCTTGTTCTTGGCTGACATGTTGGTGGTTGCATGTTGTGGATCTTTGAGGAGGAATTAATTGAAGTCCTTTTTTGTTGGAGTTGTGAATTTGGTTCCCCACTATGTTGTGGCCAACCTTAGTGGATTCACATTGAAAATTTATTTGTAAATTTGGGCCAACATTAAAAATATGGTTTATTTTTCTGGCAGACTAAGTTATTGATGAAATCTCATGTAGCAGATGTATAAGAGTGATTTTTTCATTGGTGTAGTGTGTGGAAAAGGTGCTTTGTGTGCTAGGTGTGCTCTTATGTGTCTATGTTTGAATATCATTTGATTGCAGAGCAGAGTTTGAAGAAGATCGAGTGAAGTGAGAAGTAGTTTGTGAAGGAGTTTTCTATGCTTAATTGGAACTATAATTAGGCTTGTGCAGAAGCTGTTTTTTTAGTTCATACCCTCTAGATTTTAATCATATTTTGTATTGTTGGGTAGTGATCCCCTTTTGTAATTGAGCAATGAGCTCTTGGCAGTGTGTTTGAATGCATGTGCATTCCCCTTTATTGATTTCATTATACTTTTAATAGGGTATAATCTTGTGGACTAACATCCACCATTGTTTTTCCCATAATAGTGTTTCCACATAAAAAATATTGGTGTTCTTTGTCTCTCTAATGTGTTAATTGTTTATGGTTAATTGCTTATTCATCAAATTTAAGATTAAGTTAGGTTTGGAAAGTTTATTATTCTATGACAACTAATTCACCCCCCCCTCTCAATTGTTTGTCCTTGTTTTTCCAATAATGCACTAGTGTCCCACTATTGTATTGTCATCTCAAGGATGCATTGTCATTCTTGAGGCATCAACATATGCGCAGTGCGCAAACATCTACATAGTGTGCATAAGTCTTAAAAAAGAAATGTTTTGAACTAGAGATTCTATGTTCTGACTTAGAATTTTTTCTGCTTTTGTAGAAGTATCTAGAGATTTGTGAGCATCCTAGAGGGTGAGCTTACTAACTAGTTCGCAAGCAGAGGGATCGTCTCACTAAAAATGAGGCCACACACCTAGAGCAGGTCAATCTCTATCATGCATTCACCATCCTAGAGATGCGCTATCATGAGCGGATTCTTACAACACTAATGGAGCAATGGGATGCCACCATGTATTCTTTCTAGTTACCTACTAGGGAGATGACTATCACACTCAAGGATGTCTATCAGATCCTTTGGCTACCCATTTGTAGATGTCGGGTGGCCATCAATGATACCTGATTGATACAGGAATAGATAGAGGGAGTCCTCTATTGCTCAGGATGGATAGACAATAACGATGGCACATGATACATCTGTAAACATTGGTATGACTAGGTGTAGACCACAAAAGTACTACTGCGTCGAGTGATGGTCATCACCATTGCATTCCAAATCATGATAGATGGGAAAGGCTCTCACCTACACAGGGGCCTCATCCATACTATCAGAGAGATGGTAAAGCATAGGATAGCTTTTTGCTAGGGGTACAATATGCTAGTGTACCTATACTAGGAGTTAGGTCAATACATCCATTATGATTATCATAGTCTTATAGTATGCACACTTCTGTATTTTTCAGTCTTCACCCACATCATATGCACGAGGTTGGTCATTTTCCCCAACAACATCCATATCGCACCCCATGGCCCACTGGTATGATATGATAGGGAAGTGGAGGTAAGAAGACTTATAGTTTTGGTAGTTAAATTTAATACTCTTGTTGCCGATGGGGTCAGATGGAGACCTTGTCAATTTTTTGAATGGGTAGATGATAGCAGGTGCCTAAGGAACCTATTGCAAGACCATTTTCTAGTAGGTCATCATGATCACATCATCATACCATACTACTCGAGTTAGGTCATGTGAGAACATGGTTGTGTAGAGACTATTCCTCAAGATTTTCCCACATATAGTAGGTCCTATAGAATCATAGCTAGACCTAGGGATCTCCCCTACCCCACCATCACTAATTTTGTCCCCTTAGATGATCATGAGCTTGACCATGATCTACCACCCATAACACTAATAGATAATGTTGGGATTTTTTTATAGTTTAGAGGGTGGTGGGATAGGCACTTTCCTCCTCCTGTGTTCAATGAGGGTGCCCCTAGAGGGGATCTAGGACCACAAGGGGATGTGCCACCTCCACCTCCACAAGATAGATAGAGAGGGTGGCAACAATTCAATGAGGAGGAGGAGGTTGCATCATAGAGGTCAAGACAATAGAGGAGGCCAGACCCCCTAGCAGCTACCCCTTTCTCATCACTGCCACCAACACCTACTGCTACATTGATGGTGGCCTTAGCGGCTACAAGAGCAACTACCGGTGTTAGTGGAATAGGTCCCAGTGTCGCTCCTCACATTGACCTCACATGATAGTTAGGGGACCTAGGTATACCAAGCACGTTAATATTTTAGTAGTTTCAATTTTTCTATTTATGATTATACATATATGCCATGTGATACTAATTTCACTCTTTCTCTTTGTGGTTGTAGAGAATGCATAGGGATGGACTGGGTTGATGGCTTAGTGCATAACAAAGGTGGCCCCTAACATTCCCATTTAGGGTAAATCATCGAGGCTTTTTGGCCAGTTTCTATATGGTGACATGCTTGCATCTTTGAACTGGTAGTGTGCTTGAAGACCACCTACAAGGAATGGGGAGTAGAGATTGTTCAACTAACTCTAAAGCTTACCATTGTTTTGGCATAGCATGACCAGTTGTCGAGGGAGCTACGGATGGTGCTTGATGAATGAGATTTGGTAGTGATGAGGGCTGACACCACCAAATAGGTGCATGATTCCCTTTAGAGCTGCCTTGATGACCTCAACATGAAGTCGACAATAGTGATCCTAACAGATGTTCAAAAATTGTGGTAGGAGCTAACACAAGCATAGATGAATATATGCTCACTCCAAGGTGAGATCAAGGGGATGTAGGTAGCTCTATCCACATTGCACTCACATTGATCTTAATCCATGACTACCATGCAGCCTCTCCTTAGACCAAAAAAGTAGCAGAGAGAGCTAGAAGGCTTGGGAAGCCATGTACCACAACCATAGAAGCTCCTAATTTTGTACATCATTTTTGTAGTGAGAGATACATACACACACAGACACGCACATATATATATATATATATATATAAGATCCTTTGTATAGACATATATTCAATAGCCACTCATTTTTTATAGTAGTGGCCCGATACATGTACATGACATTTGATACATTCACACACACACATATATACTATTTTTGACATCATGGAATTGTATATTTTGATGTGCATGATTTTTAATTTCATGTATGTTTATGCTATGGATATTACATGTTCATATGGATGTATGTTTACATTAGATGCTAATATGATTTAATGAATACACATGGTTGTATGTTAAATAAATACAATGATGATCTAATTTCCTTACAAGATGTAATGTGATGCATGGATATCATTCACACACACACACATGGTCATATCATAGTTCACAATTTCTTTTCATAATGTGTTAATGAATAATGTCAATATACACAATGCTACTACCCTTTTAAAGAGAGAACACAAAACACATGACACATGGGACACTACGCATAGTATCCATGAAGATGCATCAGATTAATGGGATCTTTTAGAGGCATTCCATTCATCTAGATGATAATCCATAGGCACCTGAACCATATGTGCAAAGATGACAATGTAAGGGTCTAGCCAGTTAGGACTAAATTTCCCTCTCTAATCAGGTGGTGCATCTCCATTTCTTTGATTCTTGTAAAGGACTCGGTATCTAAACTTAAAGGTCCTAGGAAGCACATTTATTAATATGCCAATCCTTACCATGTTTATTAACTATTTTATGAAGAATGAGCTCAAAATTCTTGTTAGATTCTTTTGATTAGCCATTAGATTGTGGATAGTATGACATAGAAAATCTACGAACATTGAATGTGAATTTTATTTAAGAATTTCTTTACTTCCTTATTCTTGAATGGTGTATCATTGTTAGAAACAAGTGTAGTAGGAAATCAAAAATGAGAAATAATGTTGCTTAGAAGAAAGCTACAGATAGCTTCAGCATTCCTGGATCGGAGGGGAATATCTTCAACCCATTTTGTGAAGTAATCTATAGTGGTAATGATAAAGGTATGTCCCTTGGAAGAAGGAGGTGATATTTTTCCAATAATATCCAAATCCCATTTTATGAATAGCCAAGGAGAGGTCTAATTTTGTAACTCTTGGGAAGGTGAGTGAATGAGACAACTATGTTATTGACATTGAAGGCACTTTTAACAAAATCAAAGGAATCATGTTCCATCATTTTCCAATAGCACCTGATGTGTATCAACTTCCTTACCAAGGATTTATCTTCAAAGTGTTCACCCCTAAAGCCTAAATGGGCTTCTTTAAGGGTGAGGGGTATTTCCACATTAGTGAGGCATCACAGAAGCAAGTCATTATAAGATTTTTGATAGAGAACATTTGATAAAATGGAATAACATGCTGAAAGATTTCATATATGAGTGTGATCATTCTTTGTCGCATCATCAGGAAAGTCTCCAGTCTTTAAGTAGTTATAGATACTAAGAACCATTCTCCCGAGTCCACGTGAGAACACAAAAAGGCCTCAAATTCAAGTTGATTGGAAACCACCAGGGTTCATAGGACCTGAACCATGAATTAGTATTCTTTCATATCCTCTTCTAAAGGTACCAAGGAAGCAATGCTTTCCATGGCATCAACATGTCTATTCTCCCTTCTAGGGATGATGTCTATCATGAAAAAAGAGAATCGATTAAGCAAATTCAAAGAAAGGTCCTGATATCAACTTATTTTGTTTAGCTTGATAGGTCCCCATAATATAATTCACAATAAGCTCAAAATCACCTAGTATGTGGAGATGTTTTATCTTAAGCACAATCATGGCATGCAAACCTACAATGAGAGCTTTGTACTTAGTGATGTTATTGGTGCATGGAAAATCCAATCAGAAGGATAACGGTAACACTTTTCCTTAGGGGGATATCATGACCACACTCGCTCTAGAACTAGTCTGATACCTCGATCCATCAAAATACATCTTTCATTCAAGGTCATAATTAATTGTAAAAATATTCTCATCAAGAAATAAATCCAACCCTAGGAAGGAGCGATATGAGGGAGCATCTACTAATTGATTTCCAACTACTTGACCCTTTATTGACTTTTGAGTTATGAAATTTATATCGAATTCAGAAAGCAACATAACCCATTTCATTAACCTCTAAAAAAAGGTCGGTGCTAGAGAATAGATGTTTCAAAAGATCAGTCTTTACAATGACATGTGTTTCAGCATGGAGAAGATAGTGCCTCAACTTCTATGTAGCAAAGACAAGAGCGAGGCACTATTTCTCCATGTAGGAATAATGAGTTTCATAATCAACTAGGATGAGGCTAATGTAGTAGACCACTCTCTCTTTCCTAGAATCATCATACTAAGCCAAAAACACTACCAAAGCATATGGTGATGTTGTGAGGTAAAGAAAAAAGGGTCTATCTTGCATAGCCAACATCAATACAGGAGGATTGGAAAAATAGGCTTTAATTGACTCAAAAAAATTCTACCATGAGCTTCATCCCATATGAAGTGAACATATTTCTTCAATAAATGAGTGAAAGGAAGGGTACAATCAACCAATTGAGATATAAATCTACAAATCACCTAAATTTTCCTTGTAAACTTTGTAATTCAATAATATTTCTATGTGGAGGCATGTTAACAATGTCATCAATTTTATTCATGTCAACTTTGATTCCATGGTGAGGAACTATAACAAAAGCTTTCCAACATCCACACTGAAGATACACTTATGGGGGTTGAGTCTTATCTTATAGATTTGAATCCTTTCAAAGATAAGATGAAGGTTCTTTACATGATCTTGATAGGTTATCAATTTCACCAAGATGTCATCAACATAGTCTTCTAAAATTTTGTGAATAAAATCATGAAATATTAGGGTCATCTCCCATTGGTAATTTTCTCCCACATCATTTAACCCAAAGGGAATAACCAGATAAAAGAAGGTACTCCAAGTGGTAGTGAAGGTTGTTTTGTATTGATCTTCTGGATTAATACGGATCTAATTGTAACCTGAGAAGCCATCCATAAAAGATAGCAATGCATGGCCTACAATTGAATCTACAATCATGTCTATATTAGGCAATGGAAAATAATCCTTAAGAGAAACCTTATTCAGATCACGAATGTCAATACATATGTGAATATGACCATCAGGTTTACTAATAAAAATGATATTTTAGATCTAGGAGGAGTAGTCAATTAGACAGATAAATCATGCTTTCAACAACTTCTCTATCTTAGTCTTAACCATGAATGTTACCCTGGGATTGATCTTTCAAATTTTTTGTTTAACTAGCTTGGCATCACAACATAAGATGATATTGTGAACTACTATAGACTCATCAATATTGGGCATATCCTCATACATCCAAGCAAAGATATTAGGATGATAATGTAAGAGATTGGAATGTTCATCTGCTTCTTTTGAAGAGAGACACTTCCCAATCTTAATTTCTTTTTTAGAGGACCTAAGATCCATAGAGATTTCAGTAGTATCCCCTTTAAGGAGAGAACTATGATATTTAGGATGAGATATCAGAACATCATTATTAACATTAGATAGAGGGTCTTCCTCATCAATACTCAAGACATATTCTGCAAAGTACGCTTGTTTATGTAGGCGATATGCGAACCATCTATTGTGATGGAAAGAAGGAAAAGGGGAATAGACACCTAGAAATTCCTCAAGTTCTTCATCCAAAGAGAAAAAATCTAAAGGTATTTTCTCAACCTGCTCCCTATCTACTATTAATTTAGGATGGACCAAACTCAATGGTTTGGCTGAAATCATGTTAACACTCCACCAAGGTTTCTTCTTAGATTGTTCAATAGAGCATCCCAAACCCAAATAGTACTTTCATGGCTTAAACTAGATAGGGACTTGGATTCCTTGTTTGATACACCATAGGCCTTTCTACCCATATCCATACCAAGAGGCAAGGTCATATCCAAAACCATTACGGGTTTGCAAAACTTTAGGAGGTGGCAACTTTATGTAGAGTGTTTCATTCCACCAATGGATGTTGAATGTCTCTATGGGAGTGCTCCTACCTTCTTCGCTAGGTTCACAAACATTAACCTTCTTTGTATGATTGGGATTACTCTCCTCAGTAGAGGGAGGGGTGGTCTCCTGAATAGGGTTGCACTTTTCTTCCTTAATGGGAATATCATCCATCTTTACATTAGAGGTACCTTGAAGTTCTATACAAGAGGGGCTCGGTTTGTATTCTATGATAAAGAATTCAAAGAATTCCAAGGAACCCCAATTATCACCAAGGAAAGCATTTGATTCAAAGGAAGAAGGAAAAGATGAGGGAGACTTAGGATCTTCTACTTTAGGTGGTTTGTCTTTAATAATACTCTGTCTAAGGACAACTTCCATGAAGGGTATTGACAAAGAACATGCCATAGCATCAGTGGTCAAGGATGGAATATAATTCTTGAGAGTGGATATGACTAAAGCACAGTTGGTAGCCTTTAGCTCACAAAGGTGAATGTATTTTGAATCTGCTTTAACCATAACCACTTGATTACTTGTGATGAATTTTAAGGAACAATGTAAAGTAGAGGTTACAACACCCATAGCATGAATCCAAGGTCTCCACAAGAGAAGATTGTAAGGTAAAGGGCTAGGCATCACATAAACCAAAGTAGGTAAGGTAATGGGATCCAACTGCAAAGGCAATATTATTGTACCTAGAGCTTGATGGCCAGCATTATCAAACCCACAAATATGCAAGGAAGAAACCACTAAAGAAGATGAATCAACCTTAATCTTAAGTAATAGGTCGATACCACAAATTTTGAGAGTCGAACTATTGTTGATGAGAGTATGCCTAATACTAATATTATTAACATTAATTATAATCATTAAGGGACCCACTTGCTTTTACACATTTGGAGGCGGGAGTTCTTACAGGTGGAATGTGATATTCGACCAATCTGCCTAAATATGAGCCAACAACACATTAACATATGTAGTTCTAGTAAAGGTAGGCAAAAGAATATTTTGCAAGGCTTCTTGACGCATCTCCTGATAAACCATAGCGGTGTGAAGCCAATCCCAAAGTGATATCTTGGTCGAAGTAACATGAAGTTACTCAACAAGATCATAATCACTTAGTGCTTTGATTCCATGTTTAGGTGCCAAAGGAAGGCTTGGTTGAGAAGGTGGTAAAGAGGTAGGAACTTGAATGGGTTGATACATAGGAAAAAAGGGTTTTTGATCTAAATTTTGTTTGTTTCTTATTGTATTATATATGTTCCTAACAACATTATATGAAGTAGAGTCCATAGCTTTCACTAACCTTGAGTATAAGTACAATGAACCACTACAACATGAGATCCCATAGATAGAATAATCCTCCCTAGAAAATGAGTCAACCGAGATCACATAAATGATGGGTTTCTTGGGGCTTGACGGAGCCACATAAACCACTACTACATTCACTGACTCCTCAGCTGGCAGAGGGGAAGTTTGCTTGAGAGATTTATAGATAGGAGAGGGAACTTCTAAGAAGTCATCTAGAGCATCATCCAACATATCAAAATATTCCTTAGAGAATGTATTATCATAAGCATGGAAAGATTGTAGAAATAAATCTAACATTTTCAAATTGAGTTCACCAGAATGTGAGATAAGAGAGATTTGGTGCACATGGGTCTCTTCATTCTCAAGAGATCACTAGGGAATGAACTTCCCTTATCCATCTTAGCATAAAGGGATTGTGAAAGAGATGGGTATATGTGAAATTTTATAGGAAACTACTTCATAATCTAAGAGAGTGAAACTTCTAGATTCCTGCCTTAGACAGACGAGCTCACGTCCAAAGGATGGAAGCACAGATTCAAGGTGCTAGTGTGGTGTGTTGTCATCCAAATAGCATGTTAGTGTCTTAAGCAACAAAAAGATCAGGAGCTCAAGCGAGAAAGACAAGGTTTCACTTATTGGCTCGAGTTAGAGGTATATTGAATGAAATAACCAAATAGAAAATAGGAACATATAACAAAGATATAAGGAGAACTTGGAGAAAACTTACCTTCAACAAGACATCTGAGTCTTCACTCCAAGTTTTTCTTTTCAACCTACACACAAAATAACGAGGGGAAAATGTTGGGGTTGTATAGAGGTCTTCCTCAGCTAGACCCCTATTTTGGTGTTCCCACCTCAATAGACAACCAAGTTGGAAAGGGGTGTAAATGAAGTAAAAAAAGCATGTGGTGAAAGAAAAACCTACTTCAAGAGTAGAACGTGCACCACAAAGTAGCAAATGAACAAGTAGGAGAAAAGAGTAAGAGAGATATAGCTATTTGAAGGACCTCAGTTTGTCATGGCTTCACTTGTGAGAGTGTTGCTATCAAGAATGAAGAGAAATCAAGAATGAAATTGTAGAGAAAGAGCTTCACTAAATGGCTTGAACCCCCAAATGAGATTCAAGGAGGGCATTTTGTTGCATGTGAGGGTAGCAAAGAGACGTTACATTCAAATTTTGACTATTAGGACACATGTTGAGAGAGTCAACATTCAAGATTCCCCATTTCAAACTTAGAAAACTACTAGGATGCTCACATGTTGGGTAGGCGTCCAAGGCCTAGATTTTCAAGAAACATGTCATCAAACTTCTATCACTCTACCACTAGTGCACATGGAGTCAAAATTGTGAGATTTTGACTTGTGGGATTTCCATCATTAATGCTCTAAGGTGTCATAAATACTAGGCAAAAGTGCAAAAATGTGGAATTTCCCCTAGGTATAATTCTGTGACATTACAAAAGGATATTGGTGTTATTATAGTTGGGGAAATTGTTGTCAAGTGATATTATGGATGTGTTGTGGTGTGATAAAAATATTTTATGGTGCTTTCATCACTATTTCATTAATTTCTTGATGAATAAGAGTCATAATTACAATAATTTCACTTGGTTTCCAAATGATTTTGGTAAAATTTAAAGATTCTCAATTTTGACTTCACCAATCAACAATACTAGGATCAATAGCCTTGTGACAAGTGTCACAAGGTGTGGACATGGAAAATGTAACCCTTTTAATTTTTCTTGATTTGTCCCTCCTTGTGCTTATTTGGCTTGATTTCACCTTCATTTAATGATGCAATGTGACCCACACATTCACATCAGGTCTTGAATATTTATGAATCATTAAGACTTTATGGTGTCTTGTAAAGGTGTTGTGAAGTGTTGTAAGACATTTTCACACTTTTCTAGACTCCTCTTACCATAATTAATCTACATTATCACTTACCAAGTCTTATTCTGAAGTCTTGTAAAGTCTTGTAACAAAATTTCACACTTTCTAGGCTTGTCATCAACAAATAAACCTTTCTTATGCTTTATTTGATCCATTTATGAACTTACAGGCATTAACTAAGTGTATTTTTGAATACAAACCTGACAAACATTATTAAAGACAACTTAATTTCTGATACCCACTCATATGCTTTGAGTGGGACACATTTTCCCAAGGTGATGAATGAGTCCATCTTGGCACAAAATTCAAAATAAATTCAAATTACTTACGGGTTTTTATTCCTAAAGACCTAAGGTCAGCCTGTGATGTGGTATTTTTGGGAAAATTGGGGAATAATTGTGTATAAATAGATAATTTTATATTCATTTTAACCCCATTCATTCACTAATTCATTCATGCATTCATTCCTACATTCAATCCATCTAAGCATGTTCAAGCATCATAGTATCATTCAACACAACAATTATCAAGCATCTTGGAGCAACCATTGACATATCTTTAGACTTAAACAAGGGTTTTGTGAGTCTATGACATTTGTATGTTATTTGTTCATCATTCCTTTCTTATTTCATTTCATTTCATAGGGTTTGATTACCAAAGTGGGGTTTGACCAAGGAAAACCCCTTTACTCTAACCCTTAACCATTTTCCCCCTCTTTGCATGTGTGTTTACAGGTCTTTTAGGCATTTTTATCAAAGAGATAGGTGTTGAAAAGTGGTCAATAAAGACCTAATTCAAGCTTGGAGACATCATTCAACTCATTTTCTGCAAATTCAAATCTAGAAACCTAACAAGCAAACAAGTACAGATCTAGATCCACATAGTTGACTTTGGAATTTGTAGATTTCTATAGGTGGACTAATTTTTTATCTATGGAAAATGAGCCCCATTACCTAGCTGGAAAAACTAATTTATGAGGTTTTTAGTTCACAACAACCCAAAACATGTTCCAACAGAATTTACATGAAGTAGGACTAATTCGCCATCTATGACAAATGAGTCCTAGTGGTCATCAACGGTAATTTCTAAAGTATTCTAGAACCTTCCATCATTAGCATTCTACCTCCACATGCATACCATTCAGTCTCACTAAGTTCTATTTTCATTTGTGCATGTTTCTAGTTCATGTTTGCATATAACACTATGTTTTCCAGCACTTTGCATTTCCTAGTTTGCATTCAATAATTGATTCATTTCAATAGTTTTTTTCATTTATTTCATCTCATTTAGGCATATTCCACTCACATCACATCAATCCTTGAATTTTAAACATTGCATTTTGGCCAAATCTTTCCTCCTTTTAAGTGAAAAAAATTAGGAGTGTAAAGCATTCGGGTGCCAAAATCTTTGTTTACATTTTGGTGAACCTGACTTTAGAACATTTTTACTTTTGATTTATAGTGCATTTTCATCCTAGGTTTAGCTATCATGATCATTGCATTAAGTTTTTTATTGTTTTGCATCCTAGGGTTTTCAAAAATTGCATTAGTGAAAACATCATATAGCTCTCTTTTTTACATTCAAAATCATTTAAACACACTGAAATTCTGCATTTTCCTATTGTAGTTGCATTTGTGCATCTAAAAAACATCAAATTACATTTCAAATTTCTAAAAAAGCTCAAAAAATATCATCCTTGGACTCATTCGCCACCTTGGGTGAATCAGTCTAGTTGCACATTCTGAACTACATTTTCTAGCATTTTTTGGGGATTTTCTGCATTACAGTTTTATGTTATTACATTTTTTCATACTTTCCAGATTTTTTGTTTCTTACATATTAGTTTACTTTCATTCATTGTCATTATGGATTTTTTCCTTAATAAGTTTTGGATGTCATTAAAATATTTAGTGGGCATGTAAAATTGTACCTTTGGAATTGATCCTAATGACCTTGAGCTTCCTTATGCTCATTCAACTCCTCATGAATTTCCTTCTCATGCTATTGACATCATTGGAGAAGATGATGATAGCATGAATAAGTTATTAAATAAATGTCTTGACAACCTTGAAGCCAATACATCCTTCTATCCATCCATGAAACAACAAGACCTTCCTATAGTCTCACCTCCTGATATGTTTGGTTATTTACACCTTGAAACAAATGAAGGACCTAAGTTCCCTCCAAAAGGTGGACCTAGTTCTTCTACACAACCCCCTCCTCAACCATTTTATGAAAACAAAGTTATGACCACACCAATCAACCTTGAAGAAACCTATGGTAAAGGTTTTACTATCTTAAGAAAACAAGGATGTGATACAACAACTAAACATGACATTCACAAACTTTTAGAACAAATACCAATATACGAGAACACAACAAGGTTAGGCTATCAAGATCCTCCTCATGACAACAAGTCTCTTGGAGAATATTGGAGACTTCGTGATGATGACATGGTGACCTTTCATTCCCCCCCCCCCGATTTGAGTTCCCTCCTTCCTCATGAACAATCGTTACATGATACCAATGAAAAGGATGATAGGATCCCCATGGGTCCTCTTCCTTCTTCAATCCATGAAAAGGGTGAATCTAGTAAATGTAAGTGACCTTACAAGTTTAAAAAACTAATGTTTCCTCTACATCCCCCACATGAATATAGGAAATTGTAAATCCTTCTAAAAAAAGAACTCATTTTATTACCACTTATGAATAGGCTGGTCATCTATCCTAAAGATGCTAATGTTCCACATTGTGCATCTTATCATGTTCTTGGACATAGAAGTGATGAGTGTTGCCAATTGAAAGAAATATTGAGTAAGTATCATTTTGATGGTGACAATTGCTTACCAATTCCCCTCATCATGTAATAGTTGTAGAATATTCTCTTCTCACTATTCTTGAACCTTTCTCATCACCTATCTTAGCACATTCTTACCTTGCACTTATTGGGGACAAGAAGTTGCTAGCCTTGTTCTAGTGATGCATTTATCCTTGTCCCCTCGTTATGTTTTTCACCTTTCACTTATCCCAATTGAGATTGGGAGGTGGATGACTCACTTGATGGTTGACTTTCCTATGCATTACTAGTAATTTTCCTTTCTTTTCTATGTGCATATTGTGTTCCCCTGTGACATGACGTTCGATGTTCTCTCTCTCTTTGTACACTTCCTCTATTTGTACCTCCATTCTTCTATATGTCATACATTCCTTTTCTTTTTTGCTTTTTTTTTGTGTTTTCCTTTTGGGGATGACACAAAGCATAGAGACAACCTATGTCTCTTCCATGTTGACCGAATCAGTCCCTTTACCTTCCTTTTCTTTTTTTCTTTTCTTTTGTGTTTTCCTTTTGGTGATGACACAAAGCATAGAGATGACCTCTGTCTCTTCCATGTTGACCCAAATAGTCTTCCTTTCTTTTCCCTTTTTCACTTTTGTTCTGTGTTTTCCTTTTTGGGATGACGCAAGGCATTGAGACTGAAATGTCTCCTTCATGTTGACCCAAAAGCTTTTCCTTTTCTTTCACCTTTTCATTTTCCTTTCGCTTGTGTTTTCCTTTTGGGGACGATGCAAAGTGTTGAGACAATAATTTCTCTTCCATGTTCACCCAAAATAGTTCTTTTTTTTTCTCTCTTTGTGTCATTCTTCTAGTTCTATGTGTATTTGGGAAATGATGATATTTCCAACCTCTTTAATAACAACATTACAACAAAAAACATACTAACCCCAAATCCATAGATCCCTTATGTGTTTGGTGTGTTCCTTTTTGGGGAAACCCCTTTTCCTTTTGTTCCTTTTTATTTGCATGGCGTAGCCTTACTTGGAAATGTATGAGTTGGAATAAGGGCTTTCTAAGTTGGATCATGCCTTGTTTACTTTTGCATTTTTCATTTGCTACTTTAAAGTAATTGCTCATAAAACGGTGTGTAGCAATTCCTTTAAAGTGGGGGCATACATTGGCATTATTCATTTTTATTTTTCTTTTTTCTTGGTTCTTAGTGCAGCCTTATTACTTCATACGATGCATTGGTCACTTTGTGGATGACATTGGGTATATTTTCTTTCATAAGCGTAATCTATCTTAGCATATGGGTATGTGCAGGATCATGATGGGCCAAAAAGTGGCGATATGATGGATATTTGTAGGGTATGTGGATGACGACTTTTTTTTACCCAAAATTGATGAAACGAAAAGGTTTTTTAAAGGAGATCCTTAGCTTTCTACCAATATAAATTATGCTTTACTTTGAAGTTAATAAAAAATTATTATTCATTTTCTATTTGAATTACCAGCAAAGTCTTGATTGATAGGCTGATTAAAAAAGATCTGTAGCTTTCAAACGGTATCACATTTTTTTAATTTGAAACATGCATCACGTTCTATGCTTCACATACTATAGGATTAAAAGAAAAAAAAAATGAATTTCATGAAGTTTTGACCAAGTTAAGGTGGTCAAACATACAATTTTTAATATTTTTTAAAATTTGTAATAAAAAATTTGTAATTAATTATTTACTTGGGAAAAAATTAGAAAAAAATATGCATCACATCAGGACATGAGTCCTCTACTTATATCTAAAATCTTACAAAATAATATTATCATTTTATTGTGGTTAGGGTGGTTAGATAGACACCTACTTATTTTTTCCTTGAAATTTAAGTATTATTGTGCACATTGAAATTTCAAATTTTCGCCAAATAGATTTAAAAAATAAATAAATAAATCTAGTAGTTTAGAAACTACATTCAATTTTATATAGATTTTATTCTTACATAGTTCTCAAATAATATAGATAACCTATTCAAATTTTTACTTCAAGTTCCCTAACTTTGATTTTTCTAATTTTTTTGCCACTTAAGGGCCTATTTTTTCCATGATGATCCTGCACATATCCATTGTCCATTCCTCTTAGTGTCCTGATGTGATGCACTGCATCCCCTAAGTTGTGCATATTCTATTCTTTGATTGTTCCTCTCTTGGAGACATTAGACACAATGTTCCCTAAGTTATAGACCTCGCATGAACTAAGAAAGACTCACTTGAACATTTATTTTTCATATTACATTTTTCATTTACATGGCCACCTTGCATAACACAACTTGCATGCTTGTGGTGCCATTGCATTTTTTCATGAGTTCTAAGCATACAAAGCTTTTCTTGTATCATGGTACATGAAACAACATTGTCTTTTGTGGCACCTTATTAAATTTATTAGGAGGTATAACTTTAGTATGGTTGAGTGGGAAATCCCATTCTGAGGCATGACTTTTCCCCATAGTCACCTTATGGATTTCTCACCCTATGGACAACCAGAAGTCTCATGGCCCCAAAGTGAGTATGCCCTATGGAAAACCATAAGTTATGTGGCCCTGGGTAGAGTGAGTACACTTGGGATTTCTCAATCAACGAATAGCCATGAGTTCTATCACCACAGAGTGAGTATGCATTTTCTTTCCAAACAAATAGCTTAGATCTAATCCACAATGACTTGGATAGATGATTGAAGCTTGATCCAACTTTCCTTCATTATTTTTCATCACTTTCATGTGTGTTACTTTGTGCTTATGATTGATTTTCCATGGGATCTTAATCCTTGGGGCTTGATCATCCCTCTTGATTGTTATTATTCCATCTTACAAAGCATTAATACATTCAAACCACACTTGAGATGCATTGCTCTACTTTAGTGTGAGTTTGAAGAAACTTTATCCTCTCACTAAAGTAGGGGCTAACTGTGGACATGAAAAAGTAACCCTTTTACTTTTTCTTGATTTTTCCATCCTTTTGCTTATTTGGCTTGATTTCACCTTGATTTAATGTTGCAATGTGACCCACACATTCACATTAGGTCTTGAATATTTATAAACCATTAATACTTTATGATGTCTTGTAAAGGTGTTGTGAAGTGTTGTAAGACATTTTCACACTTTTCTAGACTCTTATCATAATTCATCTACATCATCACTTACCAAGTCTTATTCTAAAATATTGTAAAGTCTTGCAACAAACATTCATGTTTTTTCTAGGCTTTTCATCAACAAATACACCTTTCTTATGCTTTACTTGGCCCCTTTATACACTTATAGGCCTTAATTTTAAGTGTATTTTTTAATACAAAGCCAAAAAACATCATTAAATACAACTTAATTTATGACACCCACTCATATTCCTTGAGTGGGACCCATTCACCTAGGGTGGCAAATGAGTCCCTCTTGGCAGAAAATTCAAAATAAATTCAAATTACTTGTGGGTTTTTATTCCTAAAGACCCAAGGTTGTCCTATGATGTTGTATTTTAGGGAAAATTAGGGCATAATTACGTATAGATACATGATTTTATATTTATTTTAACCCTTCATTCACTAATTCATTCAAGCATTCATTGTTGCATTCAATCCATCTAAGCATTCAAGCATCATAGTATCATTCAATAAAGCAATTATCAAGCATCTTGGAGAAGCCATTGACATATCTTCATACTTCAACAAGGGTTTGGTGAGTCTATGACATTTGCATGTTATTTATTCATCATTCTTTTCTTATTTCATTTCATTTCATAGGGTTTCATTACCAAAGTGGGCTTTGACCAAGGCAAACCCCTATACTCTAACGCTTAACCATGTTTCCCCTCTTTACATGTGTGTTTGAAAGTCTTGTACAAAGATTTGTCAAAGAGGTGTTGAAAAGTGGTCACAAGTCATCAAAGCTATTCAAGTCAAAAAAGACATAATTCATGATTGGAGACATCATTCAACTTGTTTTTTGCAGATTCAGATGCAGTAACCTGACAAGCAGACAAGTAGAAATTAGGACCCACAGAGTTGACTTTGGAATTTGTAGATTTCTATAGATGGACTAAATTGCCATTTGTGGTGAATCAGTCCCACTATTAGGCTGAAAAAGGGTATGTGTAAGAACATCATGGAGAAAATAGGCCCTTACGTGGTCAATTTTTTTCAAAAATCAGAGTTAGCCAACTTGATGTAAAAAGTTGAATAAGTTATCTATATTATTTCAAATATATTTAACAATAGAATATGTCAAAAATTGAATGTAGTTAATAAACTACTAGGTTTTTGTTTTTTTTTTAAATCTATTTGGTGAAAATTTGAAATTTCAATGTAGTAGCACTTAAATGTTAGGGAAAAAATAAGAAGTAGGTGTCTTTCTGACCACCCTAACCATAGTAAAATGATAATATTTTAGATATAAGTAGAGGACTCATGTGTCAATGTGATACATATTTTTTTGTATTTTTTTTCCATGTAATTAATTAATTATGAATTTTTTATTACAACTTTTAAAAAATATAAAAGCTCGTATGTCTGACCACCTTAACTTGGTCAAAAATTCATGAAATTTAATTTTCTTTCTTTTAATCTTATAGTATGTGAAGCATAGAATGTGACGCATGTTTCAGATTCAAAAAATGTGATACCATTTGAAAGCTATAGATTTTTTTCAATTAGCCTATCAATTAGGACTTTAGTCATAATTCATATAGAAAAATAATTATTATTATTTATTAAATTCAAAGTAAAGAATAATTTATATTGGTGGAAAGTTGAGAATCTCTTTTAAAAACCCTTTTTGTTTCATCAATTTTGGGTAAAAAAAGGGTTGTCAACCACATACCCTTACCATACCCATCATATTGCCACTTTTTGGCCTGGATCATGATCTTGCACATACCCAAAAGTAATTTATGAGGTTTTCAATTCATGGCACCCTGAAACCTGTTCAAGCAGAATTTACCAGAAGTAGGATTAAATCGTCATCTGTGGTGAATGAGTCCTAGTGGTCATCAACACTAATTTCTGAAGCAATCTAGAACCTTCCAACATCAGTATTCTACCTCCAGGTGCATACCATTCAGTCTCATTAAGATATGTTTTCATTTGTACATGTTTCTTGTGCATGTTTCTAATTCATGTTTACATACAACACTATGTTTTCCAGCACTTTGTATTTCCTAGTTTTCATTCAATAATTGATTCATTTCAATAGTTTTATGCATTTAGTTCATCTCATTTAGGCATATTGCACTCACATCACATCAATCATTGAATGTTAAACATTGCATTTTGGCCCAATCTTTCCTCCTTTTAGGTGAAAAACCTTAGAAGGAGCATAAAGCATTTGAGTGCCAAAATCTTTGTTTACACAAGGATAAGAGAAGCAATAGGGATATGTTCCTCACACAAGTGTGTGAACGTCTTGGGAAGAGGGATGTAAGGAGTTAAGGAAAGGTGGCTTGTGTAAGAGGGATGTGAGTGAGGATGTAAGGACATGTAAGAGAAGTAAATTCCCTTCTAAGAGACAACATGGCTTGTAAGAGCCATTAAATGCCTTTGTAAGAGGTATTAAAAGCCTTTGTAAAAGGTTTTAATGGTTGTAGGAGGGAAAGTCAAAGATAGAGGAATATTCCATGAGAATTTCCTTTTGTGAGGAAAATAGCTATTAATTAATTTGTAAAAATTAATAGCTTGTGCAAGTGGGGTTAGTAAACCTAGGGTTTATTTAACCAAGATGGACTTAAAAGCGAGAGGATTTGATAATGAAGATTAGTAGGTGGTTTAATATTAAATTAATCCAAAATTAATTAACTTACGAGATTTAGAGGAATACGACATTAAATTAAATAATTAGATTTTTTTAATCAAATGAGAAGACATAAGGGTTTTAATTAAATGATTTACATTATTTAATTAAATGAGATGAAAGTTAGTAGAAAGGAGGAAGAATTCAACCAATAAAGTTTACTATTTGATTAATAGGAGAAAGTGATAATTTTAATTAAACAATTTAGATTATTTAATTAAATAGTTAGAAAGGAGGTGATTTATGAGGAAATAGTGTTAATAATTGGATTCACATGTGTAATATTGATCATGACTATTTAAGTGTCTACATTATGTTATATTTAGCATTTATTAAATTACTTATGTGATTCTATGGTTAATTCTTAACATGGAATGACTAGTCATCACATAATGTCTACCATTATAATCACTACATGTTTTTTCATGGTAAATACTTATAAACCATAGATTTTTGGCACCACAAGACTCTCTAACTCTTCTAGGGTTTTTCACCTAAAAGGAGAGAGTAGGGCCAAAAATGCTAGCTAGGTTCATTCAAATTATGCAATGTATGATCTTTATATGATTAAATGAGATGATCTAAATGTAACTAAATGAACTAATTGACCGATTATGACTATAAAACCTAAGAAACAAGTGATATTTTAAAACACATTGTGTAATACAACAATGAACTAGAAACAAATGTGAAACTAAACATAAATGAATTAAACTTGAAGTGTGTACCTGAAAGCTTGAAGGAGACTGGAAATTGCTTCTAAAACACTACTGATACTAGTTTTCAGGCCTGGAGGGACTCATTCACCATTCTAGGTGAATCAATCCTAGTTCTAGTAAACTAAGCCAAAACCTATTTCTGACAAAAGGGTACTGAAAAATGTAGAAAAATCAAAATTGACCCTAGAGTGGGACTCATTCACTACCCATGGAAAATGAGTCCACTTTTGAATTTCTGGATTTTCAAAGGTGGATTCTGAAGCTTCTGATCTGCACTTTGACTTCCTACAGGAGTTTATTTCTGAAACTCTAATTTTCAAACCTGAAAATGAGGTTTTTTATAGATATTTCTACAACAATGGAGGAAGATTCAACCCTTGAATATCTTTAGGAGCTTTCTTGATGTCTTGCAATAATAAAACCCTAAGTTGCTTGACATGAGATGAAAGATTGGTGAATTAATAATGAAGAATGGATATGATTTAAGTTAATGGATGTCAAAATGAGTTGAGAGAGGTGCTTTTATAGGAAATTCACCTATTTTACCCATTAATACCTCATCGTAGGCTAACATGAAGTAATATTAAACTCAAATTTCACTTTTCTCCTGCTCAAAGCTCATAATTTATCCAAATGGGACTCAATCCCCACACATGGAGAATGGGACCCACCTGGATGGGACTAATTTTCTATGCATGGTGAATGAGTCCCACAGGGGATAATTTGACAGCTCAAATGCCAAGAGATATGCAAATAAGGTCTAAAATGCAACCTTGTCAGGTATTTGATCAATTTAGGCCTCGAGATGCATAATATAGGTTAATAGGGGCCTATTAATGATGATATGAATGTCAAATAGGGATTGGGACATAGAAATCAATGTGAAAGTGTGATTAAATACACTTTACACCACTAAAATGAAGTACACATAGCCTAAAAGGCACAAAAACCAATGTGAATGTGTGACACATTACAACACTAGTTTATCATTAATTTTATCGTACAAGCCTTCTAGATCGATGCAATGATATTATTAAACACAATTTATAATGTTGAAATATAGAGAAATAGGTTCATTAGGTCTAGAAAAGAATGAAAATCACTTACAAGACTCTACAACACCTTTACAAGACATTGTTAAAAGCATGTTATTCAATTTGCAAGGGTCCAAGACCTAGTGTGGATGCATAAAATGCCTCACAACACCTGAATCAAGGCCCTATTAAGTCAATTTTATCATGTCAAGAAAAGGGTACTTTTTTCTACGGCACATTTAGCCCCCACTTTAGTGAGAGGATGAACTTGCTTCAAACTCACACTAAAGTAGACATTCAAGAGAGATCTGAATTTACAAATGTAGATGAAAAAGAATGAAGAAGATCAAGAAGGCAATCAAGCCCCTAGGATCCAAGATCCTAAGTCGAATAATAAAGATACATAATCCTGCAATGGAAAGAAAGGAAAATGGGGTGGAAAAGATGTGCTCACTCTAGGGCCACAAAACATCATATCATCCATGGGTGAGATATCAAGTCGTTTAGTGAGAAAGTCATGCTAGTGTATTGGCTTCCCACAGTATAATGAGAAATTCATGCCAGTGTGTTGGCTTCCCATTATACTAACCATACCAAAGTTATGATCTTGATAACATTGATAAGGCACCACAATGTAAATGCTTTTTATAAATATTTTTGAATGTAATGTAAAAAAAATTGTTGAAGGGGATTTTGCTTTGTTCATGTAAGGTCTTCTTCCTAGGGAGCATTGTGCCTAATTTCTCAAAGAGAGGATAAATCAGGGTTGTCAAATTTTTATCCATGGGATGCCTCATTCGCATTAGGCCAATTCAGTTGATCATACACTCTTGGAAGGAATCAAACCCAATGACACCACTAAGGAGAGGACACATCACAAGAAAATGTAAATCACGCCATGAAATTTGTACAAATATGTTAACTATGTATGCCCCCCCACTTTAAAGTGGTTGTTAATACCATTACTATGAGAAATTTCTTTAAAGTAGAAGTTATGGAAGCTTATTCGAAAAGCCCTATGCCAAGTCATATGTTTTCAATAAGCTTCGTCATGAAGAGAGGGAGTATGTAACATGCAAGTTAATCTTAAGACATTTCATCCACATCTTAAGCTTGATCTTATACGTTCATGAAAGGTTAATGATTAGCCAAAAGAGACAACAACAGGTGACATACGGGGATAAGGTTGTCAAACACATTTCCCCCACTTAGTACAAGAAAAAGGTGAGTTGAAAGGATTCATGAAATGCAGGTGAGAGTGAAAAATGGTATCAGTTAGAGGAATTAGGTGCCCCCAAAGAGGGAAGCATATCAAACTCATTAAGATGTTGGATTTTACAACTGAAATCCTTACATTCATTAGTGAAGTGGCCATGAATTCTATGATATGCATAGAATGAAGTCTTGGAATGGCATTTCTTTTGAGTTTTGGGAGGGAGAGTGATCAAGCGATCTTGGAGGAGTCTCGACCAAATACCCTCTTGATCAAGATGAGAAGGTGGTCTTGTGATTGGTGTCAAAGATACATCTTGCTTAGTAGTAGATGTCATACCTTACGGAAGACTCTTTAGATTGTGATATTTTCTTCTCTCCATTATGGGAGGACATAAATGTAACGAAGTCAAATCATGAGTGTTGTGTGAGATGACATTGATATTAAGAAAAGGTGTAATGGTGTGTTGCATAGTTGATGAAGGATGATGTTCAAGACCACTATTTGTTAAGGATGGTTTAGAAGGGTGTTGTGTGTTATTGTTGATGTTGGGTGAAGGTTTGGCGATCTCTCTTACAGGACAATAACTGAGACCATGAGTTGTTTGTTGTGTGAGGGGGTCTATAGGGTTTCAGATATCTTGTTCATTAGCACCACATCCTTTTCCACTATATCCAAGCTATTTCATAAGTTAAAAACCTTTTCCATAAAGCATTTTCATGGCTTTTGGATCAGGTGGTTATTCATTAATGTGTTGGTCAAAGGTTGTTGTGTAGTTTTCTTCTTTGTGTAAAGTGGGAGAGGTGGATGCTTTCAAAAGGTTGTCTAAATTTGTGTCTTTTCCCTTATTTGAATCTTTGTGGATGATTTTGTATTTGCTCATGAAGTTATGCTCAAAATCCAAGGAAACCTAATTTTCATCCAAGAATGTTGTGTGATGTTCAATTTGTTTATTGTTTTTTTGTTTAGGTTCCACTTGTGTGGTTGGTGTTAATGTATTCAAGGGGTTCTCTTTGGTTTTGTCAAGTTGTACGACACTATAAGGTTCAAGGTCAGCATCAAGGGTGTATACTTTGTTGTTGTAAATGTATTTCATTTTGCGATGAAGAGTGGATGGCACACTGTTCATGGAATGAATCCATTGTCTGCCTAAGATAAGATTACATGAAAGTTCATAAGGCATGACATGGATTGGTGTATTCAAGGTGACCACTCTAGCAATATGAGGCATAATGATTACGTTGAGTGGTTTCTTTTCAACGTTGTCGAATCCCTTAATAGATAGAGAATCGGGTTGAATGGTGGATCTATGACATTTTCCAAGCCTATCCAAAAGATTCACACTACACAAATTAAGAGTAGAACCAGTGTCAACAAGAGTTCTCTTTACCCCTTTTGTCTTGTATTGAGTGATGATCATGAAAGCTTCATTTTTTTTCACAATTCTAAAGGAGGGAGCTCATGTTGATGGAGAGTAATGTTGAGATTCATGCTATGGATTAAAGCTACCACATCATTCTGAGTTGTACTAGGAGGAACTACAATTTTTTGTAAGGCTATTTCATGAATAGTGTGGTAATTTGGTGAGTTCTGAAGTAAATCCCAAAGGGAAATCTTTGCAAGAGTATTCTTTAATTGTTCAAGAAGATCATACTCCTTTGTCTGTGGGATGTAATGAGGAGCACTAGGTGGATTGGGTAAAGGTAAAGGGATTGGGATTGGCTGTGGTGGTTGCAGATTATTTTGACTGCTATATGTATGATCAATGGTATTATAACTCAATTATTGCAATGCATTATTCTTAGGTGGGTAGAGAATGAGTTCACCTAGGTTTGTTTTGAGTTTTTTATTTGTGCAAAAGCAGGTTAGAGCATTAGAGGGTTGTTAGGATGTCCCACAAGGTATATATGAGGTCCATCGATTGAGGGGGATCTAATGGACACTTGTGCATTCATAACCTCAGCGGTGTTGGTTTAATGTAGCTCTAAGGAAGGGTAATCAAGAATCATTTATTTATGGAAGGAAGATACTTCATGATTGTTGTCATTTTCTAACACCATGATATTCTCCCTAGAAGGAGAGCTTTTAGGAGAACAACAAGCCACATATTCTTGACAAGTAAGGCTAGGTTCTTCCAAAATGACTTCATCACTAATAAGGGAATGATCAATGATGGGAGTGTCAAGAGGAGAATTATTAGGAGAAGGTGTTAGTTGAATGTCCATTGCATTTAAGGTTGTATTCTCTTGTGCGATGTTATCTACCCTACTAGGAGAGCTTGTAAAATGTTCATCCAAGTTAGAAGTGTGTAAAGTAGCTTCATCACAAGTGAGGGAGGCATCAAGAGGAGGATCATGATGGTTTGCAAATAGATCATCCCAAATGGGAGGAGCATTAGGGAAGGGGGGGTCAAGATTCTCATGAATCTTAATAGGGATGTCTTCTAATAACAACCTATCCTCTTGACATTGAGGAGGGATATTAGGAGATGGAAAAATTTTATTGTCATGGTTATGGAGATTAGGTAAGGTGGTATTCAAGATTTCATCTTCTAGTTTTCTAATGTCTTCCAAAGGTTGAAGAGGAGAGGGACAATCAAGATTCACATTACTTGTAGTTCCTTTCACCAAACTACCTTCATCACTAATAGGAGAGGTATTGGGAGAAGAATAATTATGAGTTCCATGATTTTCTACACTTGCATCCTCTTGTGTTAGTATATACTTGCAAATCTAATAAGTACTAGGAGGGTATGCAAAATGCTTATCAAATGTTTTACTTTGTTGTCCTAGATTATGCTCATGAAAAATAGAATCATTCAAGCCACTTGCTAATCTAGAAACATGGAATGATTTAAGAGAACACATACTAACATGAGAAAGTAAATAAAGTGCAATGCAATAACTTAAAATGAAATGCAATTTTCAGATATGAAACAAGGTAATGTTCTGATTACACTATGCACCAATTAGAAAATGTTATGAAAAATGTAAATGCAAAATGAAACAATGCATAAAATGAGCTATTTGAAGTGAGATCTAGTGAAATACATGTGACATAAATTCAACTAACTAATATAGGTAGGTTAAGGCACCAAACAAAATCTTTCAAACAAAGTTTTGAGTTCTATAAAATGAAGTTTTAGGGGTCAAAAGGGACTGATTCGCCCAGGAGGGAAAATGAGTCCCAATATGGACTTCTTTTAGAGTTTATAGAAAATTATGACTGATTTTAATTCTTTTTGAGTGCTATTATGTAGAACTAAATGAAAAATGTAGAAATTCAAAAAAGTTACATGAAATTAGATGCTAACAATGCACTATTTTATGAATGCAAATTTTGAAACCTATCATGCAAATGAATTCAAGCTAGTCCTAATGCAAGATCAATGCAAGCTAGATGTAAGTCCAAAGGTTGAAGAGGAGAGGAACAATCAAGATTCACATTACTTGTAGTTCCTTTCACCAAACTACCTTCATCACTAATAGGAGAGGTATTGGGAGAAGAATAATTATGAGTGCCATGATTTTCTACACTTGCATCCTCTTGTGTTATTATATTCTTTCAAATCTAATAAGTACTAGGAGGGTATGCAAAATGCTTATCAAATGTTTTACTTTGTTGTCCTAGATTATGCTCATGAAAAATAGAATCATTCAAGCCACTTGCTATTCTAGAAACATGGAATTATTTAAGAGAACGCATACTAACATGAGAAAGTAAATAAAGTGCAATGCAATAACTTAAAATGAAATGAAATTTTCAAATATGAAACAAGGTAATGTTCTGATTACACTATGCACCAATCAGAAAATGTTATGAAAAATGTAAATGCAAAATGAAACAATGCATAAAATGAGCTATTTGAAGTGAGATCTAGTGAAATACATGTGACATAAATTCAACTAACTAATATAGCTAGGTTAAGGCACCAAACAAAATATTTCAAACAAAGTCCTGAGTTCTATAAAATGAAGTTTTAGGGGTCAAAAGGGACTGATTCGCCCAGGAGGGAAAATGAGTCCCAATATGGACTTCTTTCAAAGTTTATAGAAAATTATGACTGATTTTAATGCTTTTTGAGTGCTATTATGTAGAACTAAATGAAAAATGCAAAAATTCAAAAAAGTTACATGAAATTAGCTGCTAACAATGAACTATTTTATGAATGCAAATTTTGAAACCTATCATGCAAATGAATTCAAGCTAGTCCTAATGCAAGATCAATGTAAGCTAGATGTATGCTAAAGGGACTCCAAATCAGAAAATATAGTATTTGAAAAAGTAGGTTCACCAAAATGAACTATAGATTTTTGGAACCACAAGACTCTCTCACTCTTCTAGGGTTATTCACCTAAAAGGAGAGAGTAGGGCCAAAATGCTAGCTAGGTTCATTCAAATTATGCAATGTACGATGTTTATATTACTAAATGAGATGATCTTAATGCAACTAAATGAACTAATTGACTGATTATGAATCTAAAACCTAAGACACAAGTGATGTTTGAAAACACATTGTGTAATGCAATAATGAACTAGAAACGAATGTGAAACTAAACAAAAATGAATGAAACTTGAAGTGTGTACTTGAAAGCATGAAGGAGACTAGAAATTACTTCTAAAACACTAGTGATGCTAGTTTTTTAGGCTTGGAGGGACTCATTCGCCATTCTAGGCGAATCAGTCCCAGTTCTGGTAAACTGAGCCAAAACATGTTTCTAACAAAAGGGTACTCAAAATGTAGAAAACTCAAAATTAAACCTAGAGTGAGACTCATTCACCACCCATGGTGAATGAGTTCACTTTTGAATTTCTGGGTTTTCAAAGGTGGATTTTGAAGCTTTTGATTTGTGCTTTGTCTTCCTATAGGTGTTTGTTTCTGAAACACTAATTTTTTAACCTAAAATTGAGTTTTTATAGATATTTTGAGATGTTGAATGAGGAGAAGACTTGAGAAAATTTGTAACTTGATCTTCAATGTTTTCCAAGCTTCCAAGGGACCTATATCTGTAAACACACTAGAAGAGAAGAAGAAATGGTGAATGTTAGGGCATGGGGACTTGCCTTGGTCAAACCCCTTTTAGGTAATGAAACCAAAATGATGAAAGAATAGAATGAAACATGCAATAATGGAATAGATTACCTTGCCATGATGTTGATCTTGGATTTTTCAGCAATGGAGGAAGATTCAACCCTTGAATATCTTTAGGATCTTTCTTAATGTCTTGCAATGATAAAACCCTAAGTTGCTTGACTTGAGATCAAAGATTGATGGATGAATAATGAAGAATGGATGTGAATTAAGTTAATGGATGTCAAAATGAGTTTAGAGAGGTGATTTTATAGGAAATTCAACTATTTTATCCATTAATACCTCATCACAGGCCGACATGAAGCAATACTAAACTTAAATTTCTTTTTTTCCTCATTTAAAGCTCAAAATTGAGCCAAATGGGACTCATTCACCACACATGGTGAATGGGTCCCACCTGGATGGGACTAATTCACCATGCATGGTGAATTGGTCCCATAGGGGCCAATTTGATAGCTCAGATGCCAAGGGATACAGAAATAAGGTCTAAAATGCAACCTTTTTATGTATTTGATCAATTTAGGCCTTGAGATGCACAATATGGGTTAATAGGGGCCTATTAATGATGATATGAATTTTAAATAGGGCTTGGGACATAGAAATCAATGTGAAAGTGTGATTAAATACACTTTATAGCACTAAAATGAGGTCCACATGGCCTAAAAGGAACAAAAACTAATGTGAATGTGCAAGACGCATTACAACACTGGTTTATCATTAAGTTTATCTTACAAGCCTTATAGATTGATGTAATTATGTTATTAAACACATTTTATAATGTTGAAATACGAAGAAATAGGTTCATTAGGTCTATAAAAGCATGAAAGTCCTTTATAAGACTCTACAAAACCCTTACAAGACATCGTTAAAAACATGTTATTCAATGTGCAAGGGTCCAAGACCTAGTGTGAATTAATAAAATTCCTCACAACACCTTAATCAAGGCTCTATTAATTCCATTTTATCATATCAAGCAAAGGGTACTTTTTTCTGTGGTGCAACTTGTATGTTTATTTATCATTAAATTATTTTGTTACTTTATCATGTAATTTTTTCCCCTCTACCTAAATATATTGTGAAATTGATCAATGTAGCTAATTGAATGTAAAGTATAAATTATCACTAACATTGCTATAAATGATATTTTAGATAATGAATTGTGATACACAAAGTTTCATCACTATATCTAGATTGATTTTTTTTGTATTGCACACTTTTGATTGCTCAAAGTTATGTTGCATTACTACATCAAGTTGAGATTTATCATATTTCATGCAAGTAATTAAGTGAATTTTTACCATATATTTTACATTTATTGGATTTTTGTGGTTGTATCAAACATTTTACAATGCATTAAAATTATTGAGTGGAGCATCATGGTTGCAAATTGCTTGTCACATATCATATTTTAATAATTATATAAGTGGAATTTTATAGTTGTATTGAATGTGTTTTATCACTTTCCCACAACAAATAAGTATTTTATAGCATTTTATATAGATAATTTATATTCCTTCTATCTCTCTATTGTATTTGTGTCAATTTTACTTGTGTAATAGAAACTATTCTTTACATTTTTTACTCTATTTTATAGGTACTTATGGAGCACTAATGTCATTTAGAGAAAAAAAGAAAATCTAATAACTATTCATTCCTATACATGGACCAAATATATCCTTTCAAATGTTTGAATATTTACTTTTCATGTTCTATTCATGTACATTGAAATACATTCTCATTTAAAATTCATGTGCACCTCAAAATCAGAGAAATATGAAATGGTGAAGTTTTCATATAAATATGAATTCACATTCAATTTAGGGTCATTTTTTGTGAAATGTCTTAATACAATAACATATTAAGATGTGGTGCATTCTTGTGTTAAGCACACTCATGAGCCATTGCATTTCCCTATATTTTTCATTTGTTACACCTATTTCCACACATTAGACCTTATCCCATCCCCATTTTTGGATAGTCACTTATATTTTCATGTACAAATGATTTATTGTGCTCATATTCACACTTATTTTTTTACATTTATTGTTTTTCTTAAAATAGCACTTTTATGTGTAGGGTGTCATTATGACTAGGGATTTACCTATAAAATTCAAATTCTTAATACTTTAAAAGAATTCCACCTTTTCCCGTAATAGTTGTATTGAGAAAACTTGATATGCTTGTCTATCTTATTTCTCTCTTGATATTTAAATATATTCAATTTGCACTTATTATCATAATAGGTTTTGGGGACTAAAGAATATCTAGGGCACACTAATGACTAATGGGATAAAATTGTTGGAGTGCACATTTATTTGCAGCATGCTATTAAGTCCAACTTAGCATTCATTGAAGTGGTTGAATTAATTCTTTTTTGGTCTATGCATTGATGGAGGGCAGTCACCTGCTTTCCCGTGCCATCACTCCATCTTTTCCTCATTCCTTTTCGCAAGGCCTTTGTACATTATAAAACCTCATTATTGTTAATGCACTTTCATCGAATGGTTCATGTGAAGGGTTCTTTGTCTATAGATCCAGCTCCTGGATGCTCTATCATGCTATCAAAGCGGTTGATGTACAACCCCTTCCTTGCATTTTTTTACCAGTTTAAGATCAGTATTTCCATTGCAAAACAATGTTAGTCTTTGCTCAACCCATTTTTCTTGCTTTGACAATACTGTGAAGGACGTGTTTCTTGTTCCCTAGCCGTAGTCTCTGGCCTCTTTACAGCTTGCACGCTTCTTATATGCTTCGACTGTGGCATGAAAGTTTGTTTGTGTGGGTGAATTCTGGTGTTTGTTAGCCAAGCTACAGCTGTACCTAATGTTTTATGCGTCATTCACCTTTTTGCGCCCCTCTAACCCCTACACATGTCTTGCAGCTTCATCATCCATTTTCTTGGAGCCTTCTCTCTGGTGGACAGTTTCTTCATTGAGGCGTTTAAGGTTGTTGAGCTTGGAGTTGCTTGAGCTCATGGAATCTGTGGAGAAGTTTGTTCCCTTGCCAAGATCGTGGAAGTTGTTTACAGTGCTGCGCGGAGTCTTTCACTCCCATGCGCATTGCTTGCAGCAACAATTTTAGACTATGAAGGCATCACTCTTTTTAGTGGAGCTCAGAAGAGGCCCGATTTCCTTGTGAGGGGTGATCAAGATTAGAGCGGAATTTTTCTTCAAAAGAGGCATTGTTTTTTCTATCTGACTTGGCATTATTTCATCTAGAGGCACCATTTTCTAAGCCTTGCTGAGGAAGTAGCTCGATTTCCTTGTTGCAGGAAATTTTTTTGAAGAGACTGTGTTTGAGGTCCTTGGCAAGCTGTTGACTGACGGACTAAGCCCATGATTTTCTAGTTTCTCGCCACAATTTCTAAGTAGAAGGCGTGATTTGGAGAAGGCTTTAGCTGTGTGTTTGGTCGCGGGCCCCCAAGTGCGTAGGCTTGGCATAAGTAGGAACTCTAGTCCCACATGCGACACGTAAAACTATGTTTAGTTGTTAATATAGCCTGTTACGTAATTCTTTAAATTGATCTGAGGTTCACATGGCTATTTGGAGGTTTCTTACTTTACGCGGTGTTTTCTGGTCTCTTCTTGTATGGCAGTGATTTGACATGGCGGTATTACGTATATAATAAGATAAGGAGAAAACTTGATATGCTTTTCTATCTTATTTCTCTCTTCATATTATTGAGTGTAAAAAGGATCTTGCAAATCTCACTTCTCTCTCTCCAAAATCTTTTCCCTCCATTCAAGATTTCCTTGCACAGTTCAAGTTGATTTTGTCTCAATTAAAAGGATGTGGTCATGCCAAAGAAGATAAGGAGTGTATTTTATTGATCATATTTAAGCTTAGAGGTCATTTTCAAATGTTTGCATCTACTTTCTATTTTACTATGGATGCTATGGGGGTAGATCATAAGATTCCTTCTTTTGAGGAGTTTTGTGATCGATTGACTAGGGAGTAGGCCAAGTTGATTTAGATGGATGCTCTTTCTAAGAGTCATGCTTTAATGGCTCAATCTTTCAAGGGCAAGGGTAAGGATAGGAAGAAACTCAAGATAGATTCATCTACAGGTGGTGAGTCTCCCTCCAAGCCTCAGGTGAAGATTGATTAGAAGAATAATCCTTCACCTCCCTCACCTTCTAACTCAAGCGAGTCATCTTCCAAGTCTATGAAGGAGAAGGAGAACTGTTCGTTTTGTGGAAAATCTGGGCATAATGATGGACATTGTTTTGCAAGGCTAGCAGCATTAGAGGAAGCTATCAGGGAGAATAATCTAACTTTGGTTGTTAATATAGCCTGTTACATAGTAATCTAAGTGTGAGCAGAGGCTCACATGGCTATTTGGAGGTTACTTACCTCGTGAGGTGTTTTCTGCTCTCTTCTAGTATGGCAGTGATTTGACATGGTGGGGTCGCGTACAAAAACCTGTCTAAAGTTTCCAAATTCGCTAATAACTTGGCCCCACAACTTTTTTATCACCTATTTTTTGGTGGTTATCCTTTTGGTGGTCAGGTGGAGCAATCAAAGTAAGATTTTGAAACTACCTAAAATAGGCCTTTCTCTCAAATCTACACAATTTTTGCAAACGGAGTCTGTTTTCAGCAAACGAGCTACCGTCAGAAAGATGCTTCAATGCTCTACACTATGGATGAGGTTTTTTATAGAAATTATTTCATTTTTATACCATTTTTAGTAGCTTGAAGTTGCAAGTTTTTATTATTGTATCTCTTGGAAAATTTGGTGTTTGGGAATTGTAAGATCAGTTTGTATCTATTCTGGGGGGGTGTACCTTGATTTTTAGTCCTTTTTGTATTCTTGTATAATTTCATGTCAAAACCTAGGATTGATTTTCTCACTCCACACAACTATCACAGATGAAAGCTCAAGATGTCACAATTCTTGCAATCTCGAGGTCTTTGGCAACTGTTGGATGTTGACCAACTCGAATTCGCTAAAACATTTGAACAATTTGTTTATAGAAACAAAATGGATGAGGCTAAGGGACTCATGGGTATCTATGTGTCTAATAATTTGTTGTTTATTGAGTGTAAAAAACCTAAAGAGGTGTGGGATAAGCTTGCAGAATTGTGTGGTAAGGTCAACCAGTTTAGGATCTTGCAACTTGAAGCCGATCTCACTTCTCTCTCTCCAGAATCTTTTCCCTCCATTCAAGATTTCCTTGCACAGTTCAAGTTGATTTTGTCTCAATCAAAAGGATGTGGTCATGCCAAAGAAGATAAGGAGTGTATTTTCTTGATCATATCTAAGCTTAGAGGTCCTTTTCAAGTGTTTGCATCTACTTTCTATTCTACTATGGATGCTATGGGGGTAGATCATAAGATTCCTTCTCTTTCAAGGGCAAGGGTAAGAATAGGAAGAAGCTCAAGATAGATTCATCTTCAGGTGGTGAGTCTCCCTCCAAGCCTCAGGTGAAGACTGATTAGAAGAATAATCCTTCACCTCCCTCACCTTCTAACTCAAGCGAGTCATCTTCCAAGTCTATGAAGGAGAAGGAGAACTGTTCGTTTTGTGGAAAATCTGGGCATAATGATGGACATTGTTTTGCAAGGCTAGCAGCATTAGAGGAAGCTATGAGGGATAATAATCTTGCCATGCCTAAGTCTTCTTCTTCAGGAAAAGGGGCAATCCCTCTCAGATGTGGCTTTATCCTCTACCAATTCTAGTTGGATTCTTGATTCTAGTGCTTCTCATCACATGACTCATACTATGGATCTTCTTGATTCTCTTTCTAATAGTCTTACTTCACATATTATTGTTGGGAACTCTTCTCAAATTTCAATTTGGGGAACATGCTCAATTCATATGCAAGGTGGTAGCATTGATGATGTTCTTCTTGTTCCTGATATTTCACATAATTTTCTTCTGTCTATCAGATTTGTAATGATGGTGATGGAAGGCTTGTTGAGTTATCTCCTACTGATGTGACTATTCGATAGATACAGGATCCTGAGAAAGTCATTACTATAGGAACAGTTGATCGTGTAGGCCATTTGTATAGGTTTGATGGATTTGAGTGTTCATCAAGATCATCCCTTATTGCTCATGTAGATTCTATGAGAAATCTTTGACATGAATAGTTTGGGCACCTGAATTACACATATCTTCAACAGATGAGCACACAAAATTTGGTAATTGGTCTACCTTGGATCTCTTGTTCAAATGGATTTTTTCAAGGTTGTGTGCTTGGAAAGCATCATAAGGATCCTTTTCCTAAGGGTATGGTCACATGTGCTTCGGCACCCCTTGAGTTGGTGCATAGTGATCTCATGTCATTCCCCATTCCTTTTCTAGGGGCCAAGTATGTGCTCACCTTCATTGATGATTTTTATAGGTGGACTTGGGTGTACTTTTTGAAGTACAAGGATGAGGTTATTTGGAATTTTATGACCATCCTTGCATTTGTGGAGAAGTAGTTAGGACATTAGCTTTAGAAGATTCACATAGATAATGGAGGGAGTATGTCAATCAGGTGCTTCAAGAAATTTGTCATACTGAGGGTATTCTTCATTAGCATACAATACCATACAATCCTCAGTAGAATGGTGTAGCTGACTAGAAGAATAGAACTTTACGAGAGATGGCCAATTGTATGCTCAAATCTAGATCCATGGCTTCCGCCTTTTGGGCAGAGGATGTCAATTGTGCCAACTACATTTAGAACTATATGCCCCACAAGGAAATGCTGAATATGACTCCCGAGGAGGCTTGGTCTCATATCAAGCCCAAGGTTTCCTACATTAGAGTATTTGGGAGTGATGCATGGGCATTCATTCCAGATGGTAGGCACAAGGCAATGGAGAAGAAAATTCAACAATTCATTTTTGTTGGCTTTTGTGAGGATGTGAAGGGTTATTAGTTGTTTGATCCTGTCACTCGAGAGGTTCATTTTCATCGTGGTGTTCAATTTGATGAGTCTTTCACTCTAAAGGATTCTCTATCACAAGTCTCACCCTCTCTTCTTCCTAGTTCTTCTTCAAAGGATGTTGTGCTTCCAAAGGATGATGATAATGATGCTCGTAATGATGTTGTCCCTAATGACGTTTTTCCTGACGATGGTATAGATCTTGTTGTTAATATTACTCCATCTTCTCCTTCTCCTCCACCTACACCCCATTGACCTTTATGGGCTTGTACACTTCTTGAGGATGTTGGTTCTCTTGTAGGTGATCCCATAGCTACATGTTGCACTTGTTCCCACACTTCAGGTATTAGTCTTTTGAGTCATATAGTTTCTACTGATCCTTAGAATTTTTTGGATGCTTCGGGTGTTCTAAAATGGGATAGTGTTATGATAGAGGAGTATTCTTCCTTGATGACAAATCATGCTTGGGATTTGGTTCCTCTTCCTAAGGGAAGAAACTTGGTTTGGTGCAAGTGGGTGTATCATACCAAGTTTGTAGTTGATGGTTCTATTGATAAGAATAAGGCTCGTCTAGTGGCTACGAGCTTTTCTCAAGTTGAGGGTATTGACTATTCTGAGACCTTTGCTCCTATCGTAAAGATGGATTCCATATGTCTTGCACTTTCTATTAATACATCTCAGGGATGACCAATGTATCAGATGGATACGAAGAGTACTTTCATATGTGGTGATCTTCATGAGGAGATCTATATGGAGTAGCCACCCAGCTTTGTGCAAGACCCTTCACTTGTTTGCAAGCTCCAACATTCATTTTATGGTCTCAAATAGGCTCCTAGAGCTTGGTATGAGAAGATGGATAGTTTCTTGCTTGCTTCTAGATTCACTAGATGTCACTCCAATCCTACAGTTTACATTCAATGGCATGGGGGGATCTTCTCATTCTTGTTCTTTATGTGAATGACTTGATTCTCACTGGGAGTTCTCCTTCCATGATTGAGGATACTAAGCGAGCTTTGATGGAGCATTTTGATATGACAAATCTTGGTTTGTTGCATTACTTCCTTGGTCTTTAAATCCATCAGTCTTCTTCCAGTATTTCTATCTTCCAACATAAGTATGTTGTTGATTTTCTTTAGAGGTGTGGGATGGCTGATTGCAAGCCAACCCCTACTCCTTTTTCAGTCAGATGTTGTTCTATCCACCAATTGCACTACTTCATTTATTTATGCTACTTTATATCAATAGTTGGTTGGAAGCCTTTTTTACTTAACACATAATCATCCTGATATTTCTTTTGTTATTGGTCTTGTTTCCCATTTATCTTAAGATCCTCATGAGAGTCATTGGAAGGCAGCGAAGCGTATCTTATGGTACATTCAGGGCACTCCAATTTTTGGCATTCACTACACATTAGGTGCTACTAAGATTGTGAGCTTCACTGACTCAGATTAGGCTGGTGATGTTGATGATCAAAAGTCTACTTCTGGATTTTTTTCTGCCTTGGTTCTAGTCCGATTACTTGGTCTTGCAAGAAGTAAACTACTATTGCATTATCATCAACTAAGGCTAAGTAAAAGGGAGTTTTCTTGGCTAGTCAGGAGGTTCTTTGGCTTCGACAGTTGCTAGTTGAGTTTGGCCTTCCTATTAATCATCCCACTACCCTTTGGTGTGCTAGCAAGAGTTCCATTCATATCTCTCGCAACCTAGTGGAACATCAACATACTAAGCATATTGAGATCCACATGCACTTCATTTCGTAGCTCATTCAGGACGTTGTTCTTGCTTTTGAGTATTTTCCTATGGAGCAGTAGGTTGTAGACATCTTCACTAAACCTTTGGCATCCCCTCGCTATCATTACTTGCGGTCAATGTTAGGGGTGAATGAAATTGTCCTTGGGGGATCTTGAGGAGTCCTGCTTCCTTTCACTTTTTTTTTGTTTTTTTCTCGGGTATGTGCAGGATCATCATGGAAAAAATAGGCCATTAAGTGGCAAAAAGTTTAGAAAATTCAGAGTTAAGCAACTTAACATAAAAATTTGAATAAGTTATCTATATTATTTCAAAAATATGTAAGAATAGAATATCTAGAAAATTGAATGTAGTTTCTAAACTACTAGGTTTGTTTTAAAAAAAAATAAAATTATTTGGTGAAAATTTGAAGTTTCAATGCAATGGTACTTAAATTTCAGGGAAAAAATAAGAAGTAGGTGTTTGTCTGACCACCCTAACCACAATAAAATGATAATATTTTTATAAGATTTTAGATATAAGTAGAGGACTCATGCCCTGATGTGATGCATATTTTTTTTGGAATTTGTTTCCATGTAAATAATTAATTATGAATTTTTTATTACAATTTTTTTAAAAATATAAAAACTCGTATGTCTGACCACCTTAACTTGGTCAAAACTTCATGAAATTCAATTTTTCTTTTTATAATCCTATAGTATGCAAAGCATAGAATGTGATGTATGTTTTGGATTCAAAAAATGTGATACCATTTGAAAGCTATAGATGTTTTTCAATCAACCTATCAATAAGGACTTTAGTTGTAATTTGAATAGAAAATTAATAATAATTAGTTATTAAATTCAAAGTAAAGCATAATTTATATCAGTGGAAAGCTGAGAACCTCCTTTAAAAACCCTTTTTGTTTCATCAATTTTGGGTAAAAAAATAGTCCTCAGCCACATACCCATCATATTGCCACTTTTTGGCCCATCATGATCCTGCACATACCCTCTCTCTTTTGGAGATGAGTTTTCTCCCACAGGGTTTTTCTCCTTGTCTCTGGTTTTGAGAGATTTGCATTGCATTGAGTTGTACATGGGTACCTAACAAGGTTTTTTTCTAAGACCCATAATGCATCTCATATTGCATATTGCACTTTCATTCATTTTTGGTTCTCCCTAAGTTGCACTTAAGGGGGGGTGTTGGAGTGTATGTTTATTTGCAGCATCTTATTAGGTCCAACTTAGCATTCATTGCCATAGTTGCATTAATTCTTTTTTGTTTTGTTCATTGATGGAGGGTGGTCACCTGCTTTCCCATGTTGTCTCTCCATCTTTTCCTCATGCCTTTTCACAAGGCCTTTGTACATTATAAAACCTCATTATTGTTAATGCAATTTGATCAACTAGCTCACGTGAAGGGTTCTTTATCTGCAATCCAGCTCTTGGATGCTCTATCAAAAATGAATCATAATTTGTGTCAAAATTGTATGGGCTATCTTCCTTCTTGAGAATGGTTTCTTCAATCATTTGAATAGAATTATAAAATCTAATAATAAAAAAGTGGGGGTTGATCTAGGATAATTTGATTGTAGCAATTCAACAATCTCCTCAAATTTATTTATAAATATTATCTTGATAGAATTAGGCATAGAGAAGGTGAAGGTGATTTTCCTCACTACTACAACTTTAGGCAAAATCATTTGTATCGATCACAATTCATTTTTACACATTATGTCATTCCTATGATAGTTGGGTTCAATTTTGAGGGACTTGGATTATACCCAAATAGATTTTTTGAGATTGCACAAAGCCTAATAGATTATTCAATTAATAAGCATTATTATTCTTGATGTCATCAATATTAATTAACCACCATTATTTCCAAAACTAGGTATCACAATCTATTGTATTTAATTTAAAATAATAATTTTTTGATCCAATGTCAATTAATCTATACTCGCACGTGTACCTAAAGAAGGTTCAAGGATTATGCCGATAGAAAACAATATGTAGGTTAATATGTTACAGAGTATGTGTTTGTGCATGGATGCAAATTCTAGTTGCATGTGACTGGATTAAACAATTAATAATAAGTGTTAAATAATGAAAAAAAAAAAACATAGACAAATCTAAAAAAAATCCTTCAAGAAATTAAGTATTATAATATTTGCATACAAATGTAAAACATAAAGTAATGCAAATGAAAAAGAAAGTTGTCATCAAGTTGATTAAAAACATTGCAAATGAAAATAGAATGTTCTCATTTAGTTGTCAAATCAATATTTATTTGACTTTTATGTGATAAGTAAGCTTTTGAATGCTTTTACCATTAAATGGTAGCTAGTATACCATTAAATGGCTGTTTAAACTTGTTTATTGATGACTCAATAGTGGTTTACAGAAGTGAGACTTGTTTCAGGCTCAAATCTCACACAATATGTAGCCTATCGGTTGATTTTTTGTGCTTTATTCTTATATTTAATTTAACTAATATGAAGCATTTAATCTCTTTTCACTAATATTATCACATTTTTTAATGTGAGAAAATAAAATAAAATATTTAATTTTGATATTTCTTAAGGAAATAATAAAGAAATGTTGTTGCAAAATTTGAATGAGTCGAAGCCTTATAACAAAAGAAGGATCTAAACATCACTTTGTAAATAAATGAAGCGTTTTTGAAATGTTGTCTGAGTGATTCTGATCAATTTGATCTCCTATTCGTAGCAATGTAGTTCAATTATAATTCCTAAATATACTAATTTAAAAGCTTTAAGACAAACCAAATTTTGCGCATCAGTGTCGTGGAGAATTTAAAAGCTTTCAGAGAATTGAAGAAAAACAGGATGAGCATTACCCAAGCTCAAGTGTTATTTTAAACGTTACTACATTGATGGCCTCATTATTATTATTTGGTAGGCTAGGCATTAGAATTGAAATGAATTTTATCAGACAGAAGCTTTAATGGACGAGCTATAATTGGTTTGCTCGTCGTAGTACTTGGACCACAACATAACTCCTCCATATTTGGAGGAGGTCTTGATCTGAGGCAGCACGTTGGAGATGAGTGTATCCGCAGGAATGAAGCCACTGCCAGCAGCTGCAGAGGAAGCGGGAAGGCCCAAGAAGAAGCCCTGTGCTTGAACGGTGCTAACAGACGTGGTCCACTGGTTCCACGAATTCACCAGATTAGAAGCATCCCCATCAGCATACTGGCAAGGGGCGTTGTTGTAAAATTGGATCCAAACGTAGTCGAACAGACCCGTCTGCAGGGCCGTTCCGAGCGAGGCGTCGGGATAGGGGCACTGCGGCGCGGCGCTGAGATAGACCTTCTTCGAGGAGGTGCTCAGAGCGGACACGGCCTTGGCCAGATCGTCCCAGTGCTCCGTCGTGGCTTCGATATCGAAGTCAATGCCGTCTAGAACGGCGTCTCCGAGAGGCCTGGAGTCCGACTGTCCTCCTAGATAGTTGTTCCACAGATAGGTGGCCACGTTTTGCGCGTCATCTGCGGAGACAATCGAATAGGTTCCCGATGCGCCACCCAAGGAGAGAAACACCTTTACGCCGCTGGACTGGCAGGAGGTAATATCGGTACTGAGCGATTTGCACGTTCCCGAGGCGGGATCACAGTGGCCTGCCAGGTTGAGAACCGGTGTCTGTCCGTTGCCAAACGTGGTCAGAAACGAGAGCATCACAAATGCAAAGTTGCCGCTTGAGCAGGTGTCGGCAAGAGAGGCTTCGTTGCCATTTTGGCCCCAGTATACGCTTATGCTTCCCGCAGATCCTCCGCTCCAGAGCAGAGCAAGGACAAAGGCAATTGAGGCCGCTCTAATTCCTCTATTCTCCATGGTTTGGAATGAATTATATGCTTATGTTGGTGGGATTGGGGTCCTTATATAGCTCTCTGCCGTATCAAACGGAAATTGTTCAGCAGCCGCCTCGGGTGACATACATTTCCTCGCCGTGTCGTGTACGATACACATTTCCTTCAGCGGGTTCCGACACGCTGGAATACTCGCCATTGAATATGACCCGGCCGCGTGGAATTTCTGTTTAGAATAGGAGTCGCTCATTGTGGGGATTTCTAATGTGTTGAATTAAATTACTCCGTTCTTTGTTTTTTAATGTGATCTGTCGTGTTTACTTGCTATTCAACTTTGTAGTTATATCTAGACTGGACTCTACAGACAATACCTGCCGGTCATTGCGGGACTTCGTATTCATTTCAATTAGTTCAGTCGGTGATTTTAGTTGTAAGCTTTGCCTTCCTTCCCATAGGAATATGAATTTGAGCTTGAATTTAATAGACTCATCGTTATCTCCACAAGATAAATTAATCCAAACCAATTCACATGAGATATGCTTTACTTTGTCAAAAGTTCATTTTTTAATTTTAAAAATTGTAATCATCGAGCCTTAAAGCTTTTAGTGCTATGGTAAATCCATATTTTATACTTTTGGAGAATATGAAAAAGTTTGAAAAAAATAATAATTACATTTTTAAATAGTAAAATAAAAGAAAAAATAATAAAAAAGAGTTCTTATCATGTCGCCATCGCTTAGTCTATCTTCTATGGTTAGGGTATCCTACAAACAGTTCAATGGGTGTTCGACCTGAATCGGGGTTTGTTGATACCTCATCTATTCAGTCTATGGGAGGGAGTTTCTAGCAAGCAACGACTAATACTAGCCCCCATCATGTTGCTCCTCCCCTCCACTGCTTTGATGCCTTGCCTACTATAGTTTTTGGAGAGAAAATAATGCATGAGGTTACAAAAAATGAAGCCTTTTCCTTTGAGAAGGGTTTGATTGGTAGGTTTACAATTTTTGGCCAAGCCTCTCAAAACTTCACAAATGCATCTTAGAGACACGAAAACCAATTTTGGAGGGTGGTCTCTAGATTTAACCATGTGTACAAGGTTTCTTTGTAGTGGTTTTTTGCAATGCTCTGAATCATCACAAAGTTCTATGTGACTACCAATGGAATTGTGAGGAACATTTTCTTATGTTGAAACCATGGTATCATGCATTCAACCTTGCCTCTGAATTGTTTATAGCCATTTCAATTTGAGTAAGATTATTGAATCTTCTACTTACATTTTGGTTTGATTCTTGTTTCAAAGCTATAAGTAATTCATTGGGGAAGTTCCTAGATGTTGATGAGGTTTCAACAAATTACCTACATAGTACACACGCTCACATCTTAGTAGAGATTTATATCACAAAAGAGTTTCCAATGGATTTAACTCTTAAAACCATTGACGAGTGTTGGACAAAAATGGTGGATTATAAGTATTTACCTTTCCATTGTCACAAATGCTTCAAGGCTTCTCATGTTGTAGCCACTTGCTTCAAACAAAAAAATGAGAATTAGGTCACATGCTGGAGAGACATAGTTGTACATCACTACTCGATTGAAGAAGATGACTCCAACACTTGCCAAGAAGTTAAAGGCAATGATGTCCAAATAGTTTCAGATGGGATTGGGTTTCCAAAGGACCCACTATCTACCTTATATCCTAGAAATGTAGGTGGCTCGCCTCTTTTAAGGGGGGAGGTGATAAGGCCTCATCAAATAGGTTAAACAAAATGCAAAATTAGAAATCCAAATAGAAAATTAAGAAATCATGTGTCTCTTAAGGAGGAAAGAAATTCCCCAGAGGAAAAAGAAGTTGCCATAAATGATGGGAATGGAGTAGGAGATTGGATAGTTGTGAAATGGAGAATGAAGAAAAATGAAGGAACTTTCAACATGCGTCTTCTTTCCCACACCAAAAATGTAGCTAAATTTTCAAATTGTCAAAATCATGATCTAAGTGGTTACTTGTGATTGTTGTAGTTGTAAAGGTATATAAATTTTATTTTTAATATAATATTTGTAGCTTAGCTACCCTTACCCAACAAAAAAAATATAAGAAAAAGTTTGAAATCTAATTTTATTACGAGTTACAACAAAGACATCAATATAGCATATATACATTCAATTAAAAAAAAATTACTAATTTTTATTTTATTTTATTTCATATTTCATTGTGTTTAACATTATCCTCTATTTCTCTAAAAGGAAACTTACTCCTTTCCTATGTTAATCTAGATTAATTAAATGAATGCAAAAAATTAAAAATAAATTAATTTAAATTTATTAATATTAATTAAGAATATTTAATTGTAATAAATGAACACTGAAAATAAAACTATGAATCTAATAGATTTATCATGACATGTAGAAGAGAAATTAATCCAAATCAATTCATATTAGATATGCTTAATTTTTGTCAAATCTCATTTTTAAATTTAAAAATTGTAATCATGGAGCCTAGTACAATGTTATAATTTAGAGAACATGAAAAGGTTTGAAATATGATTATAATGGTTGCAAGGAAGACATGAATACATCATATATTCCTTCAATTTAATAAAAATACTAATCATTTATTCAGGTCCAATTTCATATTTCATTGTATTTAATAGTATCCCCTATTTCTATAAAGGGAAACTTACTTTCTTCCTATGTTAATATAGGTTAATTAAATGAATACACATAAACAAGAATAAATTGATTTAGATCAATTAAATACTAATTAAGAACAAATAATTGTACTAAGTGAGTATTCAGAATAAAATGTAAGTCTTGAGGTGTATTAAGGTCTTGAAACAAAGATGTATTATAATTGTCAACTATTCATAAAATTTATTCATTGTAGTATAACAAATTAATCATGTTGGGGTGTAGATAATTCTTAAACTCCTAATACAGTTTGATTTTTTTTAGTCAATTTTATGATAGGTTCAATCTCACACCACATTGATTTGATCACTAGCAGAGGGTATTGATCTAGGCCAAGTATAGGATTTTGGGATATTCTTCACATCTATACTTTCTCCTTAAAAACATGTAAGGACTTGTGATATTTAGAAATACCTTAAGGAGATTATTCAATTGTGAAGGTTCATACTTTTTCACCTTAGGTAATTGTTGGTAGACAACAACAAAGCATGCAAGTGATCTAGATGTAAATTTTAAATTAATAACTATTATTTTTAGTGATCTAGATCTAGATATTCCAAGAAACATCTCTTATAAATTCTTTTTTCAAAATATCTCATGATAATCCTTAATGTTCAAATGAATTTATTTAGATACAAAGAAATATTGAATCATCAAACAAACATATACTAATTTAGCTCCCAATGTCTATGAGGAAATGATATAAATTAGGATGTTAGAAGTCTAATAATTATAAACAAAATATAAAATAAATAAAACTAGAATCATACAAGTATGGAGTTTACACATTATACAAGATATACATTGGAATTTTTTTTTAAGAAATCATCATTTTATTAAAACACATACAAAGAATAGGCTATTGGAAAATAAACTGACTCCAGGGACACTCCTTTATATACTTTCGTATGGAAAATAGTGTTGACGATGATTTTACTCACAACAATAGGGCCAATAAATTATTCATAGATAAACCACAAACAGACTATCCTTCTTGAAAGATATGGAACAAAGACAATCTAAAAGGGGAATCTACTTTAACAGGAAAAGATTGACTCAGTTCAATCCCAAGTATCTAGTAATCAGGTCTTGATTGTACTAGGTTCACTCTCGGGTATAATGTGATATTTCTATTAATCTCAAAGGGAATATGGTTATCTTTGATTTTGTTAAGAATCATAAGCAGTTTACACAACATTTCCAATTCATTCGTAAAAATAAAATCATGAAATCAAAAGATTTAAAATAATATTTCATGAACATAAAAAATTTCTTTGCTATCACTTAAGTAGATTTAGCATTAAGCATTCAACAATTTAATAGAAAATGAAAGATTTTCAATAAATTTTCCATCGATTCACTCTTTTTTTTGGAACATCTCAAGAAATTTAAACATCTATTCTAAAATAAAGCATAAAAAATATTGAAAATTAAAATTTTCTCCTGGTTATTCTCCATGCATGCTCCAAAGAATTAACTAAAATAGAGAAAACTACTTTACACTTCACCAAATTGCCTCATAGCTACATATAAAATGGTGCGAGCTTTTAAAAAGAGGGGTTTTATTTTGTACATGGAGTAGCTTCTGCATGCACCCTTAAACATTGCAACACATAGTCTTGTTTGGATGAACTAACAAAACCAGATACAAAAGATTAATGAGATAGGTAGCTATCAAATTGGATCTAATATTACTACGTGCATACAAAGTTTTACACTAAAATGATTCAAAAAAAAAGGAAAAAAATAAAACTTAAAGAAGTTTTGGCTCTTCTGACATCCACAAATTCTGAAATTAAAATGAAAATAAAGTAGTAAACAACCTTTTATAGGAACAAGGCCCACAGAGTTCAAACTTAATGTCTACCTAGAGAATCAAAAATAAAAAATCAAAATGTAGCATGTGGCATATGCCAAATTTCATCAGAATATTCTAGATGAAGTCAAAGCTTTGACTTCGTTAGTAGCAACACTTTTCACTTCTTACTGTAGGTTGCAATACTTCACATAAATCGAGGTTATCAACATTCTTCAAAATACTGAACAAGGAACATCTACTGGGACTAGGAACAACTTGCATAACTCAAAACTTAAACAAATATCTTTGTAACACCTCCAGTATTTGGTGTCTAGTTCTTTT
>VDFB02281492.1:986808327-986878746 GCA_007258455.2 Sequoia sempervirens
CTTTGTAGTTATATCTAGACTGGACTCTACAGACAATACCTGCCGGTCATTGCGGGACTTCGTATTCATTTCAATTAGTTCAGTCGGTGATTTTAGTTGTAAGCTTTGCCTTCCTTCCCATAGGAATATGAATTTGAGCTTGAATTTAATAGACTCATCGTTATCTCCACAAGATAAATTAATCCAAACCAATTCACATGAGATATGCTTTACTTTGTCAAAAGTTCATTTTTTAATTTTAAAAATTGTAATCATCGAGCCTTAAAGCTTTTAGTGCTATGGTAAATCCATATTTTATACTTTTGGAGAATATGAAAAAGTTTGAAAAAAATAATAATTACATTTTTAAATAGTAAAATAAAAGAAAAAATAATAAAAAAGAGTTCTTATCATGTCGTCATCGCTTAGTCTATCTTCTATGGTTAGCGTATCCTACAAACAGTTTAATGGGTGTTCGACCTAAATTGTGGTTTGTTGATACCTCATCTATTCAGTCTATGGGAGGGAGTTTCTAGCAAGCAACGACTAATACTAGCCCCCATCATGTTGCTCCTCCCCTCCACTGCTTTGATGCCTTGCCTACTATAGTTTTTGGAGAGAAAATAATGCATGAGGTTACAAAAAATGAAGCCTTTTCCTTTGAGAAGGGTTTGATTGGTAGGTTTACAATTTTTGGCCAAGCCTCTCAAAACTTCACAAATGCATCTTAGAGACACGAAAACCAATTTTGGAGGGTGGTCTCTAGATTTAACCATGTGTACAAGGTTTCTTTGTAGTGGTTTTTTGCAATGCTCTGAATCATCACAAAGTTCTATGTGACTACCAATGGAATTGTGAGGAACATTTTCTTATGTTGAAACCATGGTATCATGCATTCAACCTTGCCTCTGAATTGTTTATAGCCATTTCAATTTGAGTAAGATTATTGAATCTTCTACTTACATTTTGGTTTGATTCTTGTTTCAAAGCTATAAGTAATTCATTGGGGAAGTTCCTAGATGTTGATGAGGTTTCAACAAATTACCTACATAGTACACACGCTCACATCTTAGTAGAGATTTATATCACAAAAGAGTTTCCAATGGATTTAACTCTTAAAACCATTGACGAGTGTTGGACAAAAATGGTGGATTATAAGTATTTACCTTTCCATTGTCACAAATGCTTCAAGGCTTCTCATGTTGTAGCCACTTGCTTCAAACAAAAAAATGAGAATTAGGTCACATGCTGGAGAGACATAGTTGTACATCACTACTCGATTGAAGAAGATGACTCCAACACTTGCCAAGAAGTTAAAGGCAATGATGTCCAAATAGTTTCAGATGGGATTGGGTTTCCAAAGGACCCACTATCTACCTTATATCCTAGAAATGTAGGTGGCTCGCCTCTTTTAAGGGGGGAGGTGATAAGGCCTCATCAAATAGGTTAAACAAAATGCAAAATTAGAAATCCAAATAGAAAATTAAGAAATCATGTGTCTCTTAAGGAGGAAAGAAATTCCCCAGAGGAAAAAGAAGTTGCCATAAATGATGGGAATGGAGTAGGAGATTGGATAGTTGTGAAATGGAGAATGAAGAAAAATGAAGGAACTTTCAACATGCGTCTTCTTTCCCACACCAAAAATGTAGCTAAATTTTCAAATTGTCAAAATCATGATCTAAGTGGTTACTTGTGATTGTTGTAGTTGTAAAGGTATATAAATTTTATTTTTAATATAATATTTGTAGCTTAGCTACCCTTACCCAACAAAAAAAATATAAGAAAAAGTTTGAAATCTAATTTTATTACGAGTTACAACAAAGACATCAATATAGCATATATACATTCAATTAAAAAAAAATTACTAATTTTTATTTTATTTTATTTCATATTTCATTGTGTTTAACATTATCCTCTATTTCTCTAAAAGGAAACTTACTCCTTTCCTATGTTAATCTAGATTAATTAAATGAATGCAAAAAATTAAAAATAAATTAATTTAAATTTATTAATATTAATTAAGAATATTTAATTGTAATAAATGAACACTGAAAATAAAACTATGAATCTAATAGATTTATCATGACATGTAGAAGAGAAATTAATCCAAATCAATTCATATTAGATATGCTTAATTTTTGTCAAATCTCATTTTTAAATTTAAAAATTGTAATCATGGAGCCTAGTACAATGTTATAATTTAGAGAACATGAAAAGGTTTGAAATATGATTATAATGGTTGCAAGGAAGACATGAATACATCATATATTCCTTCAATTTAATAAAAATACTAATCATTTATTCAGGTCCAATTTCATATTTCATTGTATTTAATAGTATCCCCTATTTCTATAAAGGGAAACTTACTTTCTTCCTATGTTAATATAGGTTAATTAAATGAATACACATAAACAAGAATAAATTGATTTAGATCAATTAAATACTAATTAAGAACAAATAATTGTACTAAGTGAGTATTCAGAATAAAATGTAAGTCTTGAGGTGTATTAAGGTCTTGAAACAAAGATGTATTATAATTGTCAACTATTCATAAAATTTATTCATTGTAGTATAACAAATTAATCATGTTGGGGTGTAGATAATTCTTAAACTCCTAATACAGTTTGATTTTTTTTAGTCAATTTTATGATAGGTTCAATCTCACACCACATTGATTTGATCACTAGCAGAGGGTATTGATCTAGGCCAAGTATAGGATTTTGGGATATTCTTCACATCTATACTTTCTCCTTAAAAACATGTAAGGACTTGTGATATTTAGAAATACCTTAAGGAGATTATTCAATTGTGAAGGTTCATACTTTTTCACCTTAGGTAATTGTTGGTAGACAACAACAAAGCATGCAAGTGATCTAGATGTAAATTTTAAATTAATAACTATTATTTTTAGTGATCTAGATCTAGATATTCCAAGAAACATCTCTTATAAATTCTTTTTTCAAAATATCTCATGATAATCCTTAATGTTCAAATGAATTTATTTAGATACAAAGAAATATTGAATCATCAAACAAACATATACTAATTTAGCTCCCAATGTCTATGAGGAAATGATATAAATTAGGATGTTAGAAGTCTAATAATTATAAACAAAATATAAAATAAATAAAACTAGAATCATACAAGTATGGAGTTTACACATTATACAAGATATACATTGGAATTTTTTTTTAAGAAATCATCATTTTATTAAAACACATACAAAGAATAGGCTATTGGAAAATAAACTGACTCCAGGGACACTCCTTTATATACTTTCGTATGGAAAATAGTGTTGACGATGATTTTACTCACAACAATAGGGCCAATAAATTATTCATAGATAAACCACAAACAGACTATCCTTCTTGAAAGATATGGAACAAAGACAATCTAAAAGGGGAATCTACTTTAACAGGAAAAGATTGACTCAGTTCAATCCCAAGTATCTAGTAATCAGGTCTTGATTGTACTAGGTTCACTCTCGGGTATAATGTGATATTTCTATTAATCTCAAAGGGAATATGGTTATCTTTGATTTTGTTAAGAATCATAAGCAGTTTACACAACATTTCCAATTCATTCGTAAAAATAAAATCATGAAATCAAAAGATTTAAAATAATATTTCATGAACATAAAAAATTTCTTTGCTATCACTTAAGTAGATTTAGCATTAAGCATTCAACAATTTAATAGAAAATGAAAGATTTTCAATAAATTTTCCATCGATTCACTCTTTTTTTTGGAACATCTCAAGAAATTTAAACATCTATTCTAAAATAAAGCATAAAAAATATTGAAAATTAAAATTTTCTCCTGGTTATTCTCCATGCATGCTCCAAAGAATTAACTAAAATAGAGAAAACTACTTTACACTTCACCAAATTGCCTCATAGCTACATATAAAATGGTGCGAGCTTTTAAAAAGAGGGGTTTTATTTTGTACATGGAGTAGCTTCTGCATGCACCCTTAAACATTGCAACACATAGTCTTGTTTGGATGAACTAACAAAACCAGATACAAAAGATTAATGAGATAGGTAGCTATCAAATTGGATCTAATATTACTACGTGCATACAAAGTTTTACACTAAAATGATTCAAAAAAAAAGGAAAAAAATAAAACTTAAAGAAGTTTTGGCTCTTCTGACATCCACAAATTCTGAAATTAAAATGAAAATAAAGTAGTAAACAACCTTTTATAGGAACAAGGCCCACAGAGTTCAAACTTAATGTCTACCTAGAGAATCAAAAATAAAAAATCAAAATGTAGCATGTGGCATATGCCAAATTTCATCAGAATATTCTAGATGAAGTCAAAGCTTTGACTTCGTTAGTAGCAACACTTTTCACTTCTTACTGTAGGTTGCAATACTTCACATAAATCGAGGTTATCAACATTCTTCAAAATACTGAACAAGGAACATCTACTGGGACTAGGAACAACTTGCATAACTCAAAACTTAAACAAATATCTTTGTAACACCTCCAGTATTTGGTGTCTAGTTCTTTTGTTCATCATTCAGGGCTCAAACTCTGAAATCTTTTCTTCACCTTTCTTTAATTGATATTCTTAAAAAAACTCAAGGTTTGATTCATATGTCCTTTTGAAATCCCTTGCACTACCTTCCAAGTGATTTTGAGCCTAGTGTATTCTTCAGATACCTAGAGTACAATATTATTCCTCTGCACTTTGTCTGTCTCATATCTAGCTATAGTGTTCCTACACTGTATAATCTCGTCAATGACGTCCTAAGTTAATAGTTGAACAAGGTCTTTGTTTATTCTCTCAATCCATTCTTTGAAGGCTTTAGCTTCTTTACCATCCTGTCCTAGCATTTGGGGATCACAACCTTGACGTGCTAACATTCAATAGAGTCTTGATCTTTATCAAGCAATTTTCTACATTCCATGGTTACTTTTTCAAATCCTTCAATGCATTGCATCATTAAGTCACCTTCCCATTTCAACTATTTTTTCCATTTTTTAGGCAATGGAACTTCTTCCTATGAAATTATATTTCCTTGTATTAATTCTTGAACATCCATTTGTATAAGAATTTCAATATTTTTCCTTTCATCATTAACTTGTTCTTGCCAAAACCTGCATTCACTTTCAAATCTTTTAGATCTTTCAGACCTATGATATGCTTCCTTATACTTCCCTATTGCATATGTAATGAATTATTCTCTCTATCCCACCCAGTACTCAATCCATTCTTCAAATACATTCATTTTGTGGTGAACTATTGTATTAATTACATCCACCTATTCTTATGACATTAGTACTAGATGTTGGGGCAATTTAGTCTGTGCTTGAACAGATAGGGTTAGGTATTTTATAAAATGTTCCAAGGAAGCAACCTGTTCTTTCAATTCTCTTTTCTTCCTTTTATATAATTTTGTACTCTGGGAACAGTGGCATCCCGGTTCACCTTTATTTCTTTCAACTCTTGCCTCCAAGAGGAGTGTCCAAGATTAATACTTGTTATCTTATACTCCTTAGGAATTATTTTGTCTATTTTTGTCAACTATTGGAGTAGCTATATGGATGGTTCTGTCACCATCTACATTTCTTTGTATGACATGTTTTGCTCTAGCTCTACACCTAGGCCTAGGAGTATCTACTTCCTATATGAAACCATTAAGATCCAGAGGCAATACATCTACTTCCATTGGGGAAGCTAATTCCTTGATCAGCCAATAAGGTGCATCTTCATCACGCTTTACCTCTACAACATTACTTTGTTCATAGTTTCTACTTGATTCAAGAATCTCCTTTCTTCTTCAATCTTATCTATCATGTCCTATAAAATAGGAATTTCCTCAACAATTTATGGCATAGATTTAGGATTACTAATATTTGTCACTGTCTCCTCTGTTCAAAGACTTACATTTTCATGTCTATCTAGATGTTCAACCTCAATTTCCTAGATGTTACTTTCTTTATTCTCTATGACACCAAGGTTTTCCTCATTTGAAACTTCATCACCTAAAACCTGTGTAGCTTCTCCTTTCTCAATCTCAACTTTTACTCGGTCCTTTTCTTATTCTACAAAGACTTGCGCTTGTTCATTATCATTTGGAACATTCCCAAGTGAAGGATAGGAATCAAAAGTGTCTTCAATAATCATTTCATCAATAGGATCCTACTCTGCAATTTCCCTATTTCCATCTCAAGGATATTAGGGTTCCCCACTTCTGAAGCAAGCATTCCTTGTATAAATTATTCTTCTTGAATATTTATAGGAGTGGACCTTGTATCTGGTATCTCTTCCATCATGGGTTTATCTTTGTACATTTATTTTATTTTTCCTTCTCCAACATGGCACCCCATTTATCCAATTGTACTTGAATTTTGGATTCATCTTCCTAAGAAATTTCTTCCAAAACCATAGGAGTTCCTCCCAATGCTTGTTTCATACTAGCCATGTTAACAAAAGGAGGAGAAATAAATAATGTTGCAGCCCTTTGAGATGTAGACCTCATATGTGTGCCAACATTTTCTATTACTATTGCTTCTTCTTCAATAACCGGTTTAACTTTTGGTTTTGCTATAGAGGAAGATGCACCTTTAGGTATTGCTTTTGAATTATCTTTTCTTGATTCTACATCTTTCTATTTATCAAATGGATTTATTGGAACTTCTTGTTTTGAAGCTTTAGGGGTTCTTTCTTCAATCCTTATACCAAGAGACAGCTTACTAGTTTTCCTTTTCTTCCTAGCAAGTTCTCCACTCTCAAATGTAGTTCCATTTCTTTGTTTTTTTTTTTTCTGTCCTTTGAGAATGTGGGTTCAATTCCTCTTTCTCTTAAATATTTACAAAAATCAATTATCTAGTGTTGAGTGTATAATAGAACTAGTCTAGAGAACTCATCAATTGATTTCATTTCTTCACCTTCATAATCTAGGTCTAGGATGGGTTCAACATACACTCTATCTTCGTTATAGGCTTTATTCAATAGTTGTCCATCATCCTCTTCCAACTGAACTAGATTTTCATGGAGCATAAGAATCTGAGTAGACTTTAAAGACAATCTTTGATAGTTTCTTCTTCTTACTCTATGCTCATCTTCACAATTAAGCTAGAATAATTTTCTTGGTGTGGGGCATGCACAGGTAACCAACTATGGCCTTGGAAATATTTCCTTCAATATCATAATACATTCTTTGAAGTGGAAAATACTCAAAATTATATGTCCTTATTTTGTCTTCACACAAGTCAGACACCCTGATTGCATTGCACTTATAATTCCCTACCACAATAGGAAATCTAAAAGAGGCCTTCTTGTGAGCATTGCTATAAAAAGCCTAAGATGGTTTTAACTATCTCACCAATTGTAATAAAACAATTTTTTTCTCTTGGATACCAGGGTAGCAGGAGAGGTTGTCCATCAAAACCCTTCTATCCTAATGTAGGAGTAAGTGGGCAACTAAATATACCAGCCTCCCATTGGTCTAATGCCATTGTGTGCCTCCAAGGACAATATTTTGGCTTTATCACCTTCCATCGTTCTAACCAGTTTCATGGAGAACAAATAATTAACTCTCCTATAATTCTCTTTGTATCTGTGGATAGTGATTCGGGGTAAATGAGCATATATCAAACTATTTCCAATTTCCCTACCCAAAGTACCAATCTTTTTCAACCCTTGTTTTCTCTCCCTCATGGTGCAAGAATAAATCACATATGAAGACATATAGAAACATCTGGTTTTAGGGAATTTCATTATCTATTCATATAATCTATCACTAATAAGCTTTCCCCAATGCATTTTCATGGGATTTTCCATCAGCCTAGATATTATTACAAACATCTAGGATTCAAATTTACTAGCATCTTGTAAACTAGTTGTCCTGGTCAGCAGAGTTATAATATCTTGAATTTCTTGGTTGAACATAGACGTTTGAATTAGTTTGTTCTATGGTGTAATCGGCTCTTGGCACCATTGGGTACTCATAATTTCTCTATTGTGAGCTTCAACATTCTAATATGTTTTGGCCTTACCCTTCATATCAACATTATAAATATGGGTGAAAAAAGGAAGCCCAAATGTGTATATGTAATTCCCTTCTTGTGAGAGGTTTACATAGATTCTCCCCTCTTTTTCAACAACTCTTTTATTTAGATTATAATAATCCATGCATTACATAGCCAATTTTGGGGCCTCCATTGCTGGCAAAAACCCTCATGCTGAAATAACCCATTTGCTATAACATTTCTAGCACACTGAGAAACATTTTCTTGTCATACCCGAGTGAAAATTTCAACATCAAAAGTTCACCCCATATGAGTAGATCTGTAACTACCACATTGATCAGTATGGCTTGCAAACTACAATATTTAAATTCATCTTCTTCCCTTGCATCAAAAGTACTCATTTTCGCTGGTGTGTTCTGCATTTTTCAAATGTGTGTCTTGTGTGCGAGTTAGGGTTCAATTTAACCAAATTTCTTAAAATTTATAAAACTTTCAATTCACCTTTCGGCTAAATTCAAATCAAAGAATAAACAACATTTCAATTTCTAAAGGTAAATACCATCTTTTGAGATTTTCATGTATGAAAATAATTAACAAAAAATTAGCTATTCGAAACATACCTAGTTCTGCTTGATCTAGACAATATTTACAAAATGGAACTTCAAAACCTTTGGTAGTTGTGTTCTTAGTTTCTTGAAACATACCTCTCCTTGCATGCCAATATTATTTCATTCTTTCAATGTCCTTTGCAAATTTGTAGCATGATCTGCAAAATGGAGTGTTACAAAAGCAACTAAATGCTTAAGGTGGTGCCTAGTACATGGGAGTAGTTTTCCACCTTTATTAATTACCTATTATAATTCATTAATTCCTCGAATAAAGGTGTAATCATTACAAATTAGTGTTCAAATTATGAATTCCTAGATTTATGTGTGCGCTCGCTACTAGAGGAGAAAGATGACACGATGATCATACATGGAAATCTTGTGTCACTCTGATCTTTTGCAAGGAATAAGCCATTAAAGATACATGATCAATTTGTGATCACCGGGATTAGAACCTCCGATATCAACGTTTAGGAGAAATACCGAGATCTGAGGCACTTACCTCCAAGATTCAAAGAAAACCAAAACAAAAGGAAAGACTGAAAATAGATTTCAAGAGAGATTAAAACATTTCAAAACAAACTCTTCGATTTCTAAATAAAAGGAATGAAATAAAACTACTGGTCTCCAATACAGGGAAGAAAAGATATCACCAAGATTTGACACTTTCACTGGATGACCTACCAGGTGGAGCTAGGACCAACTGGAGATACAATTCCATTTGATGCAACCACACAACTCTAGGGTTCCAGTTTCTGGTAATATTTTAAACTTCATGACAAGACTAAAAGATTGAGTCACGGGAAGAAATAAGAATACAAGGACTGAGTAAAATTAAAAATGGGACCAACAACTGACCAAGCCGTTGAATGAAACCAAAGAAAATGAAAGTGAAAAGGGGGTATGTGCAAGATCATCATGGAAAAAATAGGCCCTTAAGTGGCAAAAAAATTAGAAAAATCAGAGTTAGGCAACTTGACGTAAAAATTTGAATAAGTTATCTATATTATTTCAAAAATATGTAAGAATAGAATCTATAGAAAATTGAATGTAGTTTCTAAACTACTAGGTTAATTTTTTTTTAAAAATATATTTAGTGAAACTTTGAAATTTCAATGCAGTGGTACTTAAATTTTAGGGAAAAAATAAGAAGTAGGTGTCTGTCTAACCACCCTAACCGCAATAAAATGATAATTTTTGAGGAAGATATATATAGAGACTCACCCCGATTAATATATTTTTTTTTTTTTTTCCAACCAAATAATTAATTATGAAATTTTTATTACAACTTTTAAAATATAAAAACTCATATGTCCTCAATTCACAATTCTCTTTAAAAATTCATTAATGCAAAGCATAGAATGTGACATGTGTTTGGATTCAAAAATATGATATTGTTTGAAAGCTTAGATTTTTTTCAATCAACCTATATCAGGACTTTAACCATAATTTGAATAGAAATGAAATAATAATTTAATTAAATTTAAAAACATAAATTATATAAAGAAATTAAGAACTCCTTTAAAACCCTTTTTTTTCATCAATTTTGGGTAAAAAATAATTAGCCACATACCCATCATATTGCCACTTTTTGGCCCATCATGATCCTGCACATACCCAGAGAACAAGAAAAAATGGGGTCCACATTTTTCCAAAGGGTAAAATGGGGAATGTTGTGAGACCACACAACAATTAGTAACCAATAAAACTAAACAAAATACTAGAAGGTAAATTCTAGATCTAACATCAGTGTACCAACTTTTTTTAGTCTTCTAATTATAAATCATTGGATCCTTATTCTGACATTCAAATTTCACTTTGGCTAGCATACAATATTAAGTATTACTGAGCTCACGTTTGTGCAATTGGTTATTTTCACCACAGTAAAATTAGAAATAGAAATTATTTGCATTAGCCTACATAATTTGATAATTCCTTTTAAGCCAACCAGGGATAGAGCCTTGCTGCCATTCAAGAGTCCATAGCCTTGACAAGGTTATCTCCATAATTCCCCCTAAACATAACTCTACTACTAGTCAGGCATCTATAGCCCTAGTAGAGTTATTTGGATAGCCTAAAGAGTTGATTTCTTTATTTCTTTCCTTTTTCTAGATATTGCAATAATAGCTCATTTTCTTTTTGATATTTGGATGATGATCATTTTTCAACTTGCAAGCAATGAAGCCCACTATTAGGTTGTGTGGAACATTTTTTTTCATCTTAGTCTTTTTGTCTTTGGTTTCTTTTGTTTTATGGCTTTGGAGATGTCAAGGTTTAAGCAAATCCAGTCAAAAAGATAGTAAATGAACCACGTGGTGGCTACATGGATTTCTTTTATCATTTTCCTTTCCAAGGAGGGCTCGGGACACACATCACCTTGGTAGAAGTTTTCTCAAAAAAAATTTTTAGAAAACATAAGATCTCCATCTATGTGATGTGTCATCTCTTCATTGCATGGGGATTGTGCCCCTTATGAGATGATATCTTTTGGGAGTCTATCAGAGCTTGCTGGGTTTTCTTTTCTTGCTGTTTGGGATGGAAGCTTTGAGTTGGTGCCTCAGGGTGATGTGATTGGTCAACAAAATCCTTTTGCTAGGTCATTTTTTAGTTTTTCATCATTTATGGGCCTTTATCTTTGCTAAATATCTAAAGGATATTAATGCAACTATTAGGAATTAATGATCAAAGATCATTGTGGCCTAACCAAGGATCTATGATCAAATTCAAAGTTATCAAGTATCAACATCTGGAAAAAATTACTTCTGTGTTGAGGAAATGTTTTCTTCTTTTGGTGGCTATATAGGGAAGGCAACAAAACAATGAGGTGTTGAATTCCAAGTTACAGTTTCTTTGTGAAGAAATTTTTCTTTAGTTTTCTTAGGGTTTTTAGAATTATTTTTAGAAGCAAGTTGCAAAACTACTTTTCTTTTGCATGTTATATCTATTAAGGTTTAAAATATTATTGGGTTGGAATTTGACCTCTATTTCAAAGTTCCTTTGATATTTAAAAGCAAAAACTATTGAGGATAAATTGTTGATACTGTGCATGTATGCCATTTTTCAATTTTTCTTTCTTTATATTATTGTTTTGAATGAAAAATTGTGTCTTGCAAGCTAAATTTGAATAGTTTAAGTAGTATATTTCTATGTTGTATGCTCGTCCAGTAGAGTAGTAGCTTAGGAAAACTAGATAGCTTAGGAAAACTGGAATATGTCATTGGAATTCTCTATTTTTCTGAAAGCTATTATTTTGTTGTGCTATGTTATAATAGGAGGAAGAGTTCATGTGATTTCTGAGATATTGTTTTGTTACTCATAAGAAATTTTATATTTGATCGAACCTTAATGAACACTACCTATGGAAATATTTGAAAGTCTACACTATGCTTGAAGTTAGCCTTTGTTGTTTGTTCTCTTTCCAATAATGAAGGGTTGCCGCATTCTGTGTCTATTTATATCACTCATAGGAATGATTTTGGTCTAAAATGCTGTAAAAGCTTTAGTACATCACCTTTTTATATTTTATATGTTTACATTTCCTTCTCAATTACCAGCCTTGACCCCTAGGAGGAGAAGCCTTATAGGCTTTGTATCACCTGTAAGGAGCAATAGAGTGAGAATTAAGAGCCTAGTATCTAGAGCCTTATCTACTCCACCTGGAGGCTTAAATGTCCAAATTAGAATACCTATATACCTAATTAACAAGAATCTTTTCTCAATGCCTCATGTACCTCCTCCTACTCCTAGAAATTTTGTAACATGGGATAGTGGCATTCCACTACAACCACCCACACCCTTAGATGTATGGCCTACCATACCCGCTAATTCCCTCAAGGCTATCCCAACATTCTCTGTAGAAGAATTTAAAACCCCTTCTAAACACCTTCAAGATATAGCAGAGGAAAATATCACTCTGAGGCTATTAGCGGCCTCTTTCAAAGGAAAATCCTAAGATTGGTATTGATATTTGACTTTGGGCTCTATTATCTCCTAGGACCAACTATGAGAAAAGTTGTTCGAATGCTTTTCAGAAATGGGAGATTTCTCCTCACTATTGCATCAATTGATCATGATCAAAAGGACCTCGCAAGAGGCCATGAGTGATTTCAAAACTAGTTTCAATAAAACTTGGAAGAGGATTCCCGTGACTACTCGGCCTCTAGTTGTGATAGTATTCATATTATATCTGAAGGCTATCAATTCAAACATCAAAATTATGAAAACTTCCATGGGAGGAGATATCTTGCCCGACGCATATGAGGTGGCGATGCACACGAAAAATAGTATGATCGATGCTAGGAAGCTCTCACCATGACCCCCTATGCATATGTTTGTAGAACTCTTTGGAAAATCTCGAGAAGAAGCTTCTCCAAGAAATTTCACTATGCAATCAATGTTAGGCACACCACAATCCATGTATGTGTATCCTACCACACAAAGTAGCACGTCAGGCTCAAACTCAGTCATGGCGGATATTAGTGACATGAAGAGTCTCATGTGGACTCTTGCTAATGAGCTAGTTATCATCAAACGACAATAGGCGATGTCTCCAAAGTCATGCACTAAAACCTACAGTGGAAGCAAGCCATCCTATCAACAAAATACATACCAAAATTTTTCTTGGGGAGGAGGTCAATAGACGACATCCACAAACTAGATAGTTCTGGTCACTATGTTGTTTTAGATGGTAAAGGACAACCAGAGCGAGGAAATGATCCTAGGCTAGAATAATTTGGTGGATGAAGAGAATGTATGGTGTTTCCCATGCACCAATAGTCATCTTCCCCAAAATTTCCTTAAATATGCAAAAAGGAGTGGTGGAACAAAGAAGAAAAGGTGTGCTCCCAAGTGTGGACAAATATGAGTCTTCCAAAATGGAGAATACTCATTTTAGAGCACAAATGCAAGGAATTTCCCTTGATTAGGAGCTAGACATTGCACGTGATTAGGAATTGTTCTCATGGATGGAGGAAGAAGATGCAATATTCATAAACAAAGCTCCAATGACTAGCGCTCTGTAGGTATAATTAGATTACAACACAAGGTTTAAAAGAAGGCTCACTAGAGAATATCTACATCAACCTCTACCATGACCTCAATAGCATCAACCATCATCGTAAGAGAAGTAATTTCCACCACCTTCCATCCAACCTATCCCACAACCATGAAATCTATCGTTGCTCAAGAAAGAGATGAGTGAAACACCAAGCCCAGTTATGTCAGAGCATTTTCTTTCAAAAACAAGGGAGATATCACCATTTAAGCCCAAGGACCAACCAATCAGAATGCTTAATTTGGTGGAGAAATTAAAGAAGGCACTCACCAATGTATCATTATGGGATGTCATATCTATTCCCAAACAAAAGACTGCTTCGGGAAGCATTGAAGAAAGAAGAGAAAATACCTCAGATGGGAGTAGCTCTGATATGTAACCAAAGAAAAGACAAGGTACTTGTGTTGGAATCTCAAGTGCCAAAAGTATGACTATCATACCAAAACAAGTGGAAAATGATTTGAAGCTTAAGTATGAGCCCCTTGACAAGGGAATCATGCAACTGGATGGGAATAAGGTTTCGATCATTGGTAGGATAAAAGATCTCTCTTTGACCCTTTTCTCCTACCCAAGTCAAATAGTCACGTAGGAAGTAGTAATGATAGACATTCCATTGGTCTTCAAAATGTCTGTATCAAGAGATTTCATTGCCAAGCTTGATGGATACCTAACACTTGACTAGTCCCACTTGATATTGAGAACCAAGCACAGGGAAAAGATGAAGATTCTTTCTGAATCTTTTTATCTTGAACACATTGTAGACAATGCATTCCTATGCTTTGAAGCTACACATACTTCCATCTCTCAATAGGAGAAATATTGCATAGAAATTCTAGAAGATGAAGAGGATGCAAGTGAGCGGACTCTTGAGGAAGAAGTGTTGCTAAACCAATTCATTGATTCTAATCCATTCAAAAACCTCCATGCAATAGGGCTAGGCACCTATGTAATTTTCAACGGTGACCAAACTTTTCTGAAACTAATGAAGGATTAGGAGAAATATGATGACCCATCTGATAATAATCTATGGACCCTATATTTTGATGGCACTGGGTGTAAATTTGACTCTAGAGTGGGTGTCTAATTACTATCCCCAATGGGATATGAAACTCTTAGAGCTTACCATTTTCTATTCTCATGCTCAAATAATGATGTTGAATATGAGGCCTTGGTCCATGGTCATATCCTTGCTAAAAGAATGGGTATAAAGAGAGTACAAGCTTTCAAAGATTTAAAGTTGGTGGTAAGTCAAGTCTACAGTCAAGCGACTGCAAAGACCACCCAAATGAAGTCATATAGACATCATATTTGGGACTTGATCGAGAGTTTTGAAGCCTTCAACATACAAGTTATTCCCTAATCTCAGAACAGTGTCATTGATTGTATGGTAGCTATTGAGTCACAATTTGAACCAATTTCCAGCTCAACCAAAGCAAATGTAGTGTAGGTTATCGTCCAACCCTTAATTCCCTATAACGATGAAAAATTAGAAATTTTTTTATGACAACACTTAGATTGCTACCTTCGTACAAAAAGGAGGAATGGTTCCCGATTGTTCACCCCCAGGAGTAGAAGTTTCAGAAGGGCAGGTCATCCAATTAAAAGGGAACAAGCTTCCCAGAGGGCTGATTTCCCTCGAGATCCTTTTTGACTATGAAGATGTCAAAAATGGCAAGCAAAGGTTCACTACAGATGAAAGAGATTATGAAGAGCTTGATGTTGGAAATGAAAAAAGTTGAAAGTTGGAAAAGAGGTTCCATAGAAAGACAAAGAAAGATTAAGGGATTTGTGATATGAGTACAACAGAGTTATGGCATGGACTTATGATGATCTTAGAGGTTATGATCCTACCATTGAATTGGAGGAAGGGTAGAAGCCCATCTGATAGAAGCAAAGGACAGTCAACCTGAACGTTGAAGCCTTGATGGCACATGAGCTCACCAAGTTGGTTGAATCAAGAATCATATATTCGATCAAACATTCCATCTAGGTGTCAAATTTGGTACCCATCCGAAAGAAGAATGGTGAAATTATACTTTTCATCAATTTTTGGGATTTGAACATGGCCTCATTGAAGGGTCCTATTACCCCTTGCTATCAATGGAGAAAAATTTGTAGACAGTATTCGGATCTTAAATGTTCTTTGTGCTTGATGGTTTTTCGGGATATAGCAAGGTGTATGTAAAGGAGAGTGACCAACACAAGACAACATTTACCACTAAGTGGGGAACATTTGCATATGCCAAGATTTCATTCAGACTGGGTATGTGTAGGATCATTATGGGCCAAAAAGTTGTGATATGATGGGTTTGTGTAGGGTATGTGGCTGATGACTTTTTTTTACCCAAAATTGATGAAACAAAAAAGGGTTTTTAAAGGAGATTCTCATCTTTCCACCAATATAAATTATTCTTTACTTTGAATTTAATAAATAATTATTATTCATTTTATATTCGAATTACGACTAAAGTCCTGATTGATAGGCTAATTGAAAAACATCTATAGGTTTCAAATGGTATTGAATTTTTTGAATCTAAAACATGTGTCACATTCTATGCTTCGCATAATATAGGATTAAAAAAAAAAAATCATGAAGTTTTGACCAAGTTAAGGTGGTCATACATATAAGTTTTTATATTTTTTAAAATTTGTAATAAAAAATTCATAATTAATTATTTACTTGGAAAAAATTACAAAAATATGCATCACATCAAGACATGAGTCCTCTACTTATATCTTAAATATTATAAATTTTTTTATCATTTTATTGTGGTTAGGGTGGTTAGACTGACACCCACTTATTTTTTCCCTGAAAATTAAGTACTGCTGCATTGAAATTTAAAATTTTCACCAAATAGATTTTTTTAGAAAAATAAACCTAGTAGTTTAGAAACTACATTCAATTTTCTAAAAATTCTATTCTTACATATTTTTGAAATAATATAGATCTAACTTATTCAAATTTTTACATCATGTTTCCTAACTCTGTTTTTTCTAAATTTGTCACCACTTAAGGGCCTATTTTTTCCAATGATCCTGCACATACCTGACTGTCAAATGTTGGTGTAACTTTTCAACGAGCTATAGATATTGCTTTAAGAGGTTTAATCAACCTGACTATTTTGATATATCTGGATGACCTAATGGTATTTTCAAAATCAAAGGATGATCACTTCAATCATCTAGAAAAGGTTTTCTAGAAACGCCAATAGTTTGGAATTTTTTTAAATCCCAAAAATTGTGTCTTTGGAGTGCCTCAAGGTAAGGTACTTGGATTTGTAGTGTCTAAAGAGGGAATAGAAATATATCTTGAAAGGGTTAGATCTATAATGGAATTACCCCTGCTAGTAAACTAGAAAGGACTCTAGTCATTTATAAGGAAAATCAATTTCGTCAACAGGATCATTTTAGACTTCATCGATATTGTTCATGCTAATGCTTAAAAAGAATGTGTTGTTCAAGTGGACCCCCGAAGGAAAATAATCTTTTGAGCAAATAAAGATAGCAATTTTTGTTGCTTCGATCTTAATTAATCTATATTCTTCCAAAGATTTCCTACTTTATGGATATAGTGGTCAGGATAGTATAGCTTTGGTGCTTACTCAGAAAAACAATCAAAATGATGGAGAACATCCTGTTGCATTCCATTCAAGAACTTTGAAAGGTTATCAGGTTAGGTATAAATTTGTAGAAAAGCAAGCTTTTTCCATAGTTAAAAGTTTAAAAATGTTCTGACACTTGGTGTCGGCCAACAAGATCAGTATCATTGTAGCACACCGCATTGTGTGGGAATACATCACAGAAGGTGAGATCACCGAAAAAAGAGAAAATTGGATCACTAAGATTGTAGAAGATGATGTGGACATCAGACCAACCAAGTTGGTTTGAGGAAGATGCATGTGTGAATACATTACACAAGAAATGAGTCTTGTGGCTGAAAAGGAGACCGATCAAGTCTACTCGAACCAATTCAAGTCTTGGGTGGTTAATCAGACTTGGTATATGTAAAAGGGATATTACCCAACTAATCTTTCATTCAATAAAAGAAGATACTACGGATTGCAAGGCACTAGGTATGTATTAATTGAGGATGTACTATTTAAGAGAAATTATGATGGTGTGTTGCTCTGATGTCTCGACAATCTACAAGGGGAAAGAGTTCTTAATGAATTTCATCATAGTCCTGAGGGTGGAAATTTTTCCACCAACACTAATGCTTTAAAGATAATGCAGGAAGGATACTATTGGCCCTCTATGTTTTCTAAAGCACATCATCTCATGCAGAATTGTACACAATGCCAATACTTTGTTGGAAAAGAAAGAATTTGACTTTACCCCTGAGCCCAATTGTAATTGAAGAACCCTTTGCTCAATAGGGTTTGGATTTTATCGGCATGATAAATCCTATTTCCAGTGTCGAACACAAGTGGATCCTCATGGCGACTGATTATTTTACAAGATGAATGGAGGTCGTGACCCTAAAGAATACAACATAGGGGTAAATTGTTAATTTCTTTGAAGAAATAGTGGCCAAATTTGGTCTTCCCAAAACCATCATATCCGACAATTCCCAGGCTTTTTTTGGGTCAGGGATGTCAAATTTTTCTATCAGCCATGGAATTTTCCTTACAACTTCATCAAATTACTACCCACAAGGGAAAGGGTAAGTAGAGTCCAACAAAAACCTAATTATGGTAATCAAATGCATTGGGCCAAAATGACAAAGGGATTGGCACAAGTATTTACGAGTTGCTCTATGGGCGGACTGAATTACCCCTGAGAAAATTTTGAAGACCTCCCCTTAGTAGTTGGTGTACGAAAAAGAGGTAGTGATACCTATTTCCATAGAAATTTTTTCTTTATGACTATTGAAAGCCCTAGAGATTGAGAAAAATGGTGGAATGGAAGTACGATTGGAAAAAATCCTCAAACTAGAGGAAGAAAAAGGAAAGGCCCATGGAGCCATGATCAATCACTAGCAGACACTCAAGTGATGGTTTGACAAAAAGACTTCTAATCTAGAATTCAAAGGGAGCTTAGTGCTAAAGTACGATGAACGTACTACAAAACAAGGGCAACACCTGAAATTTGAAACACTGTGGAAAGGACCTTTTTGAATAAGTGCATGCAAAGAAAAGAACACATATGAGATTGAAGATATGGAAGGAAACACTTTATATATATCAGTGAACGGTATTTAACTAAATATTTTCCATTAAAATATATAGTTCTTTAGAAAATTTTAACAGTTATGTACATATGAAAAAAAAAATTGGAAATATTTCAAAATTTTGAGAATAAAGCAACTAAAGAAGAACACTAAAGAAACAACAGGTTTGTATTATATTATATTTATCAAAAAATTTACATATAATGCAAGCCCAAGGATTAGATTCAAACATAAGGCTCTCTTGAGCAAACCTAAAAGGAGGTATGAAGCCAAAAGATCAAAAGGGGAGGCAACGTGAAAAAACAATCAGAAAATACCTCTAGTCATTTCCTAGGAAGTTGTAAAGGCTTGTTATCGGGTCTTCTTTCTTCTTCTTTTCTTCCTCTTCCTCTCCTTGTCTATCAAGTTGCGAAAGTGGGGCTAAAAACACAAAGAACATGAACTCCACAACACAGGCTCAAGGCCTACTCGTAGTGACTCTACACTAGGAAGTCAAAGTGTTTCCTCTAGGGTAGTCTTGAAACCTGCTCCACACTGTACTCCTACAATAGAAAAGTGGCCACTGGTTGAGAAGAGTAGTGGTGCATCTCAAAATCCATGGTGTAGAAATCATAATGGAAGGGTAACTAGGCTACATCTATTCCAAAGTCCACATGCCTATGGAGGTCCATTGCAATCAGGATACCAACACTAGGGATGGCCAGTTGCATTATCTCACCAAGCCCTTCCATCAACAAGGTGTCGAACATCTCATGGAATAGTTCAATTATCATAGGCTTGGACACATTCAAGTCCAGTAGTGAGGCCATGAAGTGAGAAATCATACTGCAACTATTCCAAAGCTGGTTCTCGTTGGTAATGAAGTCTACATCCACCACCCATTCGAACACATTCATGACAAGGGGGTCACTTTTCTTCACCAGGCACTTGATTCGGTCACTAGTGACCTCTCCCATGAAGCAGCATTGCGGTCTCCTGGGAAGGAGCTGTATGGGAGTGCCTAAGCCAGTAGACATTCTGATAAAGCAACGAATTATGGTGGAATGAGAATAAGAAGAAGGCTAGCTAACTTAGGAGACTATATGTTTGAATGAATGTTGCAAAAGGTTGCATAGATATATATAGAAAAGATGAGTAGGGAAAATCAACCAACAGAATGTCTATTTTTGGCTGAACAACAATGGAAAGTCTTAATACAAAATGGAGTAAGGTAGATAAATCATACAAAGGATTAGATGGAATGCCTTGAGAAATAAATTTGGGAGTTGGGAGTAAATTCTCTCATATGTCGATTGTTGACATGTGACCTTTTCCATCATCAGTACCATCCATCTTACTAATGAGAAAAGACATGGATTAGTGCACTAAAAACTCTAACAAATCAATGGTCACGTCTTTTCAAGGGTACCTTGCATCACTTCAATGTGTTCCACATAGAAAAATGCATGAGGAGAATGTACTAATTCCATCCTAGTGGCATTCTCAACGTTCTTGAGGGATACAAATCTCATTTTCACACATATCGCTTCAGTGGTGGCATTTAATGGACCAATAGTAATAGTGTAGTATTTTTTTTATTTTTATTTTTTTTGTCGGTGAACGCTTTTGACTGGAGCTATGAACCAGTGGGGTCACAATGGGGGACCCTATCCCCAATTTTTGTCTCTTGCAATTATATCTTTTTCCTCCATTCACCTGTCATCCTCCATTCTTTCCCGCCTCCATTCTCCTTTTTTACTCCCGGTCCTCCTACCTCCATTCTCCTTCCTCCTCATCTCCCTTCCTTCGTTCTCCTTCCTCCTCATCTCCCTTCCTCCATCTGCTTCTCCCTTCCTCCGTTCTCCCTTCCTCCTCGTCTCCCTTCCTCTGTTCTCCTTCCTCCTCACCTCCCTTCCTCCCGTCTGCTTCTCCCTTCTCCTATTTTTTCTTGACTCCCATCAACCTCTCTCCCATCTCCCTCTCCCTTCCTCCGATCTCCTCTCTCCCGTCTGCCTCTCCCTTCCTCCATTCTTCATCCTTCGTCTGCCTCCCCCTTCCTCCATTCTCCTCTCCCATCATCATTTTTCTCCTGTCTCCCTGGAGCTCCTCCACCGATCTTTGTTTCACCACACACCTCTGCCTATGGGTTCTCCACGCCAATCTCTGATGCCCGCAGCTCAGTCACTATCCACCCAGCACCAACTTTGTCCGCTGCTAGTTTTTGTCCTCCATTCTTCCTACATCAGGCACACAGGCTCGAGCAAACTCAAACCCAAGACCTCCCATGTGGGAGGCTCGTAGCTTACCGCTGTGTTGCAAGGTCATCCCCAGTAATAGTGTAGTATTAACTACATGTACAAGCAAGAGAATTAATTACACTCAAAAGTAGGATTTTATTTTCAAGAAAAAGGAAAATGACCATTTTTGGTAAGGAGTTGTCTGCAACATCTTGATACAGTCATGGCGGAACCCTCAACCTCTAGAAGACAAGCCAAAACTTCAAATCAATGACCTAGCTATGCTAATGTTTTTGGGTGGATGTATTTCACTAATGCTCCATAAGTGGAGGAGCAACCTTTTGAATTCTACAAGAAGGTGCCAGTTGATAAGCCTGTAAAGAGAGGCAATGTAAGATATCACTGACAATGTTTTTGAACCAAAGTTGTTAGGTAACCCTAAAAGTGTTAGAGAAGGCGTGTCTTAGAGAAAAGAAAAGTATTGGCCAGCCAAGGATTTTGCACTTCAGCTTTATGATTCTATTTTACCACAATTCATGTCACCCACTATGCATCCATGCCAAGAGTTATTCGATGTATGTGCAAGGAGATTTGATGAGGTGATAGGGGTTATTTAGAATGGTAGGATTAGGGTTACTATTTCTGCTCAGGCCATACGATACATGTTGTACAGCCCTATGGCTTGGGATGTAGAGCTTTTTGATGAGGAAAAGATGGATCTTTTCAAGGAAGAAAAGGCTAGAAGAACATTTTTTTATGAAGAAGAAACAAAGGAACAACTAGATAGAGGTCATCTTCCTTTTCCTCTTTCATACAAGAAATTTAAGAGAGACACATAGTCAGTATTCTGAATGCTAACCTGGGTCTTTGGTCTTGATGGAAATGCTCAGGTTCTTCCTTTTCAGTTTGGCTTAGCCTTTGTGCTAAAAAGAGAAAAGAACCAAAGGCACTATGATTTTTCTAAAGTAATAGATGGAAACATGCTTTTGAAAGAGGAAACAATGGGTTTTACAGGGACCCGAAACCACAAAGTTTACATACAAAATATAAGATCGTCAAAGACACCATTAAGATAAAGGTTGTAAAGAAAATAAAAATGACAAAGCCATAGCCACCAAACAATCTAGCAAAGGCCACAAAAAAGACTCAAAAAGACCAGACAAAATGCTAGCAACAACTAAACTTGGGACTTTAATGTTTTCGCAGTCTTAGCTTCCAAGTCATTCATTTCCTGAACCCCCTCTATAAGATCTAGACCATCTAGGTAGTGGGAGGCGCTTTCCTCTTAAGGTTGGCATGGGTCCTTTTTGATATACCTTGGTCCTCATTCTTGCTTTTATCCTTTTCCTCTTCCAAATCAACAACTAGCGAACCCTGTTGCAAATTTTCCAACTTTTCAGACATTGCATTGATGATAATGGCATTATGCCTATCCATTTTATGGTTTTGTTCCACAACAATTTTCATTTTATTTTTTATTTTAACAATTTCAACTTCCAAAGTCGTATACTTGTCCTCAATGTCATCTTCGACCATTCTAGTATTGTTCCTTTTTTGTTTTCCTTCTTCATTGCTAAGAGCAAACAACTTCAATTCTAGTTCCTCCAACTTGCTATTTAGAACCCTATTTCTATGATTAAGATCATTAATTTCTTGATAGGACCATTTCAAAACCCCAAAAAATGTCACCAACACCACTTCTAGCAGAGTCAAGAATATCTCTAGACTGAACGTGGTCTAAAATGAGGTTAACATCATTTAGATTGGGGGAGCAAGGAAATCTAGTACAATCATCTCTAAAAGAGGTAGGAGGGGTAGACATAAAGTTTCTGCTAGCTTTAGGGTTCTTAGTTTTGTCCTCCAAAGAGTTCACAGAGTAGGAAACCAACTTATTGGAAAGGGGGCGCTTGAGAGCATGATTCTTTGAGGGAACCGAGCAATCGGGGTAGATCTCAGGGTTAGCTTTAGCAAGCTAGGGTTTACTAAGCTAGGTTTTCTTACATAACAAGGGACGAGTGGGCTTCAAAAATTCTCTCCTAGTTAGGTTGATTCTCTGAATGACCACTATCCATTTCATAGTCCTCAGACACCGTGGAGGCAACCAGTTTGGATAAAGCTGACAAGCTTTAATAGTGTTCATATATTAAACTATAAGACTAGGATGAAGAATATGGTATCTCTTGGGATTTTTCTTGTGGTCCTCAAGGCTATTGCTCAATGAACATAATAGATAATGAGGAAGAGAAATCTATACCATATGGCGGAAGTGGTTAAAGATAGTAAAATGATGACCATAAACTCTAGTGAATCTCCTATCCAAGCTAATATACTCCATTTTGACATGAAGCACCTTGCTCTATAGCACCTTGATGGTGTCTATTTCAAAAGAGTTGGAGATTTTGACCAGTTTCATTTTCTTCTTTTCTTTCTTAGGGAATTCGATTACTACCTCGTCTAAAAACCTTCTGTCATGATAAAACTTCACACCCTCAGTGGACATTCTAGTCACCTCTCCTATAATTTTCTCATCCAATTTCACATTTCTCCCAAAGAGGATTATTTCTCCATTGTTCCAGTTCTTCACAAAATAGTCCATAGCCATAGTATTAGGCTCATGAAGTTTTTCTAGAAATGGAACCAAACCACCTCTCACAACCTGTTTCCAAACCTTAGCATTCCTTGTGTGCACCTCATAGATTTTTGGCTTGAATCTTTTCCTATCCCCCCCATTTTCATTTGCACCTCACTACAGATTCTACTAGTGCCAAAAACCTATTGCAATTTTATGCAGCCATTCCAATGAACCCACAAAGCGTGCCACTTTTTCTTCCCAGCTAAGTAATATGACACAACCCCATCAAATCTCTTTATTTTGATGTAATTATCCTTTTTCCCTTTCATCATTAAATATATTTTCCTCTTTCCCATGCATAACATCATAATCTAATAAGGCCCTGACTTTAGCTCACAAATCACTAAAGTTCTGCCATGTGTTCAATCCTTGCCTCTTTACCCCTTCATTCGCAAAGTAATCGACCACACTGTTAGTTTCCCTGTAGACATGTGAAACTTTAACTTTATTGGACTTGTCTAGAATAGATTTTGCTTCATCAATCCAATTCTTTATAGACTAGGAGGGGGGGTCCTACCTAGGAGACAGTCAATGATGTTTTGAGAGTCCCCTTCAAGCCATAAGTATTTTATATTCAAATTATAAGATAACTTTAAAACTTGAAAAGCTCCTATAGCCTTTGCCACATGGTTGGTTTGATGACCTAGGGAAATGGACACAACCGCCATAAAGTTACCATTTGAGTCCCTTAACACACCTCCACTTTAGGCCATCCCCAGATTTCCCTTCGTAGTGCCATCAAAGTTGGCCTTAGACCAACCATTTGGAGGAAAGGTCCAACACACACCCTCCCTTCTTTTCTTAGCTGGCTTGGATGCCATAGAAACATCCATTTTAATATCCCAATCATTAGTAATCATTAGATCATAGGGAGTACACACCACAACTTCAAGGTTAAGAGCTTTTTGGGGAATAACATTGAAGTTTTCCTTTATAAGCCTAAATTTTTTTTCAAAAACATTAGTCTCTAACATCTCCTTATCCTTGAAGAGTCTGTTATTATGTTCTTTCCACACTCCCCAAACAACAAAAGGGAAAATAAAATCCCATAACCTTCGAATGAAGGGATTTTGAGATGGAGCTTTCCATTGTGAAAAGAAATCTTCAATGGAAAAGGGAAACACCCAAGAGATATTCCAAAGGGCTAATAATTTTCCCCAGATTATAGAAACAAACTGGTAGTGGAGAAACAAATGGTTAGATGACTTCGCCTCACACTTGCAAAGGTAACATCTATTGGGGATTTGAAATCCTTGTTTACAAATATTATCCACCGTAAGCACCTTATTTTGAAGTAGAATCTAGAAGAAGATGTTGAATTTAGGAGTCAAGTGTTTAATCCACGCTTTAGACCAGAAGGTAGGGGGAACTTGAGAAAGGGACAACAAAGAAATAACCAAAGAAACAAAGTAGTTACCCGAAGGGTTGTCCATCTAGACAAGATTATCATCTAGTTGAATCTATCCCAAACTGATAGCCCTTAAGGAAGATTGAAACTGAGCCAACTCCTGACTAACCACACACAAATCCACCTAGTCTCCTTCATACTAATAATATTAGACAAGCTCCCCAAAAGTTGCTTTGCATAACTCAGCCCATCTATTGAATCTTTCAATTTTAATGATTGGCTTCTTAAGAGGCCATCTATCCTCCTAGAATCTTGCTTGATTGCTGCTTCTAATGTGCTATCCTATCCCCGATTCCAAGATCTTTCTACTAGCAATCATATCATTCTAGCAAGCTAAACTATGAGGTAGATTAGGAGAATCCAACAACGCTTTGAGGGACACACAATTGGTCATATATTTAATTCTTAAAATATATTTGCATTCTCCAACAGACGAGAATAATCTCCATATTTGTTTGGCTAGAAGAGTCGTATTAATCATTCTAATTTTTCTAAGACCTAAACCTCCCAAGGTTTTCGATCTGCAAACCAAATGCCACCCTATAAGAGGCATCCTCTTTCTCTCCTCCACACTAGACCAAAGGAATATTTTTTAGATCTTTTCAATGGCCTCATCATATTTAGTAGGAATTTTGAAAAGGCTTAAAGCATAAGTTACTGGGAGATTCTGAAGAGAAGCTTTGAGAAGTTGAATTTTTCTAGCTTGGCTCAAAAGAGCTCCTTTCCATCCTGCCAACTTCTTTTTGAACCTATCAACTAGCGAACACCAAAAGGAATCTGGAGGTTTAAGACATAGAGGTAGTCCAAGATAAGTAGAGGGTAAGGATTCCACTCTGCAACTAAGGATTCTTACAATCTTGACCTATATATGCTCAAGGGTATTGAAGAAAAAAAGGGAGCTCTTATGTTTGTTTACCATCTACCCAGACACCTTCTCATACACATCAAAAGTTTTTTTCATAGTATTAGCCTCATTCATTGTAGATCTTCCCATCAGTATAGTGTCATCAACAAACTATTGGTGAGAACAAATCAAATAAGTAGATGAAGGACTAAGACCAACAAGAGACCTTTGTTCAATCAAACTTTTAAGATTACTTCACAGGCTCTCAGCCATAATTGTGAACAAAATAGGAGAGATGTGATCACCCTATCTTAGGCCTCTTGAATTTTGAAAGAATATGGAAGGAGACCCATTCACAATAATAGAGGTGGAGACCATAGTAACCAACTAATTCACCAACTAAATGACTTTGCTGCTAAAACCAAACACCCTAAGAATTTTAAATAAAAACTCCCAGTCAACATGATCATAAGCTTTGGATTTATCCAGCTTAAGAAGAAACCCTTCAGTTTTAGATTCCACAAGTGAATGGATATTCTCATGGATAATGAATATAGAGTCAAAGATTTTCCTTCCAGGTACAAAACCATTCTATTGAGGGGAAATCAACAAAGGAAGGATAGCAAGGATCCTTGAAGTCAAAACCTTTGATATTATTTTATAGAAAGAGTTGCAAAGACTAATGGGTCTAAACGCCTCAAACTCCATAGCCCCATGTTTCTTGGGAATAAGGACCACAAAAGTAGAATTTAATTCCTTAACAACATTCACATCTTTTTCAACAATTTCCCAAAACCATTGAAAAAAGAACATAGGAAACCCATCAGGGATAGGGGCCTTATTTCTTTCAAAATAAAATATAGCTTTCATGATTTTCTCCTTAGAGGGAATGGCAGCAAGCTTTTCATTATCTTCCCTCCCAAAAACCTTAGGGATAGCCTCTAACATAAAATTTTGGTCATTATGATTGATTTCCCCATTCGCCGAAAGAAGGTTGTTAAAGAAGAGGACAACTTTCTTTTTGATGTCTTCCTCTTCCTCAACTCTCATACCATTAACTTCTATGTTAGAAATTCTATTCGCAATCCTGTGTTTTGAGGTAGAAAAATGGAAGTACCTAGTGTTTCTATCTCTAGCTGAGAGCCACAAAACCCTAGATCTTTGCCTCCATAACTCCTCTTTAGCTATTATATCATGCAATTTCACCAGCAACTCATTTTCTTTAGCCTTATTATTTTCAATGTATCCTTCCCTCTAAATTTTGTCCTAAATCTCTACATTCTCCATTTGAAGTTCAGATTTAATGCCAAAGATTTTCCCAGAGGACTTTTTTTTTCAGCTTCTTAGTTTTTGTTTAACTTCTCTCAAATTTTTAGCAATTCTGAACATAACAGTACTTAGAACATCAATATTCCACCATTTCCCAATTTCATAAAAAAATAAGGGGGTGGGACAATCACATTCTTTCAAATCTAAAGGGAGAGTTTTTCTTCACCTTTATAGGGTCTACCACAAAACTTATGGGAAAGTGATCCGACCCCACTCTAGAAAGATCTTTAAGAGAACAAAAGTAGTTTATAAGCCACTGATGAGAAATTAAAGTTCTATCTAACCTTACTTGAATCAGTTCCTTACCGATTCTTCTATTCAACCATGTATATTGGGCTTCTTACAAATCCAGATCAATCAACACCTTATTGTTGATGAAATCAAAAAGACTAGATTTACTCTCCTGATTCACCTAAGATCCTCCAATTTTCTCTTCATTCAAAAGGGGTGTATTAAAGTCGCCCATTACAACCTAGTGGCCATTATCAAAGATCCTATGGAAAGCATAGAGCTCATTCCACAAGGATTTTCTAGCTCTTTTCCCATTGGGAGCATAGATATTCCACTAAATCCAACTAAACTTGTCTCTGATATGTGTGAATTTAGTAGTCACATGATTAGTGCTCTCCAACAAAGGTTCCCCCTTAATAAGGTTTTGGTTCCAAAAAGTTGCAATTCCTCCTAATGCACCATCTAAACTATTTTCTTGGATTCCATAGTTCTAAAACATTTTAATCTTCTCCAACTTCTCTTTGGACATTTTAGTTTGTTGGATGAGGAGAATATCAGGTTTATGATCCCTAACAAAAATATGCAAAACATCCCTCTAATGACTTGGCTGTTAAGCCCTCTAATATTCCAAGACATAATCTTCATATCTTACTAGGGGATTGCAGAATCTGTAGAATGGTCCTTTGAACACCATCCACTATGTACTGAAAGCTTTCATGCTCTCTTTGCCATTTACCCAACCTTCTACCTTAGATTAGCTTAGTAGCACCACAATCCTCCTTTGCTCTTGTCCTGGTAACAACTCCACTAGGAGTATTTTGATGTTTGCTTCTCTCATTTTTCTCCGAATGAGAGAGGACTTCCAAAAATTACAAAACTAGTTGGAAACATGTTGAACTAGCTGAAGAATTACAAAAATGATTCCAAATTCAAGTATTCCTCTTTCCTGGCTCATTTAGTTTTTCATCAAAATCATGAATGGCTGGGGAGAAATTTACTAGTATCTAGGCTAGATGAAAGTGGTTATCTCCAACCAGTTTCTATGTGGAGCCATGTACTTTCTAGAATAGGGGGATATTATTGGTTTCTAGATTATTTTTTGAGGCTAGTGCTTCAAGAATTGTTGCCTCTTCCTTTGGGCCACTTATTTCCTGAGGTCCTACAATGGATGAGGGTGATCCCACAATAGTGGTTTACAATTTTTGGCCAAACTAGACACTAAAATAATTTTTTTTAACTAAATCTTCACTTTCAGACACCTATAGCAACTAAACCGTGAGGAATTTGAAGATGATGCAAACTAGAGTTTCATGAAATTTTGTCTATAGATTCTAAATATATTTTTTTCAAAATTTTTGGAATCAGATTGCACTTATTTTTCCATCTCCTTCAAAAACTAGTTTTTTTAAGAAAACAACATTTTTAAAAAGTGACGTTCACCGTATAACGTGTAACTTTTTTTCCATGAAGGATAAAATTATAACTCTTTTTAATTTAAATTCGTAACTCTGATATCTAGTGCTTCCACTTGGTTAGATATTTTTTTATTAATATTTTTTCTTTAATCAAGTTTCAAATTCAAACCAATTATAATTCAGACATAGTGTGACCGTATAACGCGTAACTTTTTCTATGTGTATCGAAATTCAATTTTTTTTTCTTTGTTGGATCAAGAAATTCAATATATGGTGCACTAATATATATATATATATACATATATATATATATTAATAATCTTCTATTTTTCCACGTGTAGAACAAAGAGCTTGATTTTTTGTGAAAAACCTACATTCACGAGAAATATAAAATAAATATAATAATAAAAGAAAATTTATTTAAAATTATACTTTTTGGGAAGCTTAAAATAAGGACTACATACTTGCAAAAAATAAATTTTAAATGAATTCATTTGATCCCCCAAAAGGTAAATCAAAAGTGGTTTTTTATCAGCATTTTGATAGGTGTAAAGGAGACTCTGTTATAGGTATGGTTTAAAACTAGCGGGGTTCTATCCAAGGGGGTTTGATTTAAGGTAGTTTGATCAAACCCTCTTCAACTAGAATTCTTTAAATGAAACCTTTTAAGGCTTAAATCATTATATTTTCTAAAAATATGTGATTTCAGCAAAAAATTGTTCCTCCCAGAAATTGTAAACCAGCTTTGCGGGATCACCCATGAAAATCTCACCAAACTCAGTGGATTATTTCTTGGGTCCAAACTTCACATTTATCACATTCCACTGTTTTCCTGACGAGTCTTTATAACTCCCCAAATTTGTGACAGATAGGATCTTCGCATTGGAGGCATGCCACCAATTGACCATTGTTGACAAGATCTATGGCACTAGAAGAAACAAAACGAAGTTATATCCACTTCCTGTCAATATTGCTAATAGTTGAGTATCACTAACGAAGTAATTTTGTCAGGATGAGCTTAGAGATCTATTGGTAACTTTAGGCCTAGTCCTCATCTGTGATAAGTGGGACTACAACCCATGGGGACTTTATAGCGTGAGACATGAAGAGCAAGAATACTTCAAGAGGAGGAAGAATCCAACTCAAGAAAGTGTAGAGGTGTACATTGATTTGAAATACATTCCTTTGAAATGAATAGAATGGCTAAGCTTCTACACACCAAAGGTACCATATGATGGGAACCTTCTAATAAAAAAATCTATCAATATGTAGCTAAGGAAAAAGGTCTGGTTAGAAAGAAAGAAGGAAAAATTTTGGAGGTTTTGATAGGAGCTGCAGTGCCTCACCCTTCGTGTTAGATAATTCCAATAGGCTGATGAGTTCAAAGAGATTTATGATAAGGATGTTGACATTAATAACAACAATCTAAAGACCAACCATGTAATTGATGAGGAACAAGATCTGCGTCAAGCTTCTCAACCTTGAGAATTTGACAATCAGAGGGATTTGAATCAAAGGGATTCACAAGCTCCATCCTCCTCTAGTGCCCAAAGTAAAGGAAAGAGAGCCCGATGGTCTTTGAGAGCTTCAACCACTGTGATCGTCAAGAGCCAAGTTTCAAAGCACTTAGTGGCTAGAAGATCAGAACATGTTAGTTATCATCATGAAAAGAGATGGAGGGTCCAAGATCTAGGCATATTCGACATGTTGGCCCAAGGAGAAGAAGAAGTGGAGTCTGCCCTGCAAGATGTGTCGATTGCTACAGTTCAGGTAAGTTTTTCTCCCTCTCTTCTTCATGTTTTTGCATCCTTGGTTGCCTCCTTTCCTCCTCTTGTGGAAAGGAATTCTCCATCCTCAGGACTTGACTTGATAATCTTGAGTACACCCCCTCTTGTTTATAATGAACCCCTTGAAGCTACACCACATACTAAGCAAGCAACATCCACTTCAACCATTATTGACTCTTTGATTTCCCTATCAAGGGCCCCTCTAGAAAGAGCCGAGACAACTGTGCTAACCCCCACTCCTATCCCACCATCTTTTGAAAAAACACCTTTCCACCTAACCATGTCTCTCTTCACCCCTTTTGGAAAATACCCCACTTAGTCTCAGCTTGGTGTGCCACTCTTTTCCATGATAACACTCCCTTTCACTTCACTACATGCTCATACATCTGAGGTCTCCCCTTATGTTACCCTTGATGGTTTCCCTCCCAGTGCCCCTATTGCAACACAAAATGTCAATGTTTCTCAAACCCTCTAGGATCATTTCAATACAACCAAGTTGGCCCAATGAAATTCTTAACAAAGATGGCTATTGAAGAATGGTGAGTTTCCAGCTACCAGGAAAATCAAAGCTTGTTACAATGAGGATAAAAATTATCTCCTAATTAGCACCATGGCACTGCTTGTGGATAAGTCCAAGGGGTAGATGCAGATGGAGGATTATGACATCTAGATGATGGGCCTAGATCTAAATGAAAATCATCCACATGACAAGGTGGTCTTAGCTAAGACCACCCAACAAGTGGTATATGTAGACTATGAAAGGTTGGGTAGAAAGTTAAAGAAGTGTGAGACAGATTTGGTTAATGTGAGGGAAACAGTACACAGATTGTAGACTAAAATCAATGCCAAAGATGTTGAGATGGCCTGCATAATGAAAATTCAAGGTAAGCAAGGGGAAATGTTGAGGTTGCTTGAAGAATCACAGAGCGAACAAGCTTAGATATATGCCAAAATTGGGAAATTAAAAGCTAACCTCACCACCCAACATTAGACCAACATGGAGTATAGAAGTGCTCATGAAAAACTACAGAGAGAGTTGGACAATGTCAGGAAGGAATAGGTAGAGGTAGAAAGATTGAAGCTAGAGAAACAAGAGACTGTGTCCACTTTGTAGGCCCACAACCAAGAGATGAGAAGAATAAGCTCCAAACTAGTGAATGCTCTCAAGGGGAAAGATTGAGTAGAGGAGAATGAAAGAACCAAATAGATTCAGCTCAGTCAGGAGCTAGTTGTTGCATAAAAATCCAAAATTCCTAATTGAAGAGTCACTTCCATCAAAGCAAGTGAGTTTATCAACTCCGACAAGGTCACCAAAAAATGCAAAGATTGTCAAATGGTGTTGGCAAGGAAAGTTGAAAAGGTGAAAAATGATTTCAATGTCTTGATCAATTATGGGCTACCTCCTCCTTTCTCCCCAAATGAAGATGTGCAAATAGTAGAATAGATTAAGAAAGACATCAAACAAAAGGATTAAACTTCTACAAAACTATTGAGTTCAAGTACAGTGCACACAGACGATGAGATCGAGCGTGAGATTTTTTTCCTTTCTTGTCTCTATCATTACCTTGGAGTGGTTACTGAAAGGTGGGGAATCGTGTCTTTCAAAAAATTCTTCTAGATTGACCAAGCATATAGGCTCATTCATGTTATGCCCTTACCAACTGAAGTAGAATGGAAGGCACAACACTCCTCTTTCCTTAAACTCTAGGAATTTCTATAGAACTGAGTTTGTACCTCTACAAGTGAAGGCCCTTATGAGTCGCCAGAACTATGAAACATTTTTTTTCTTAGTCTTTCGATCTTCGGCTTTTTTTTTTTGGCTTTGGAGATATCTAGTTTTATCCAAAGCTAGATAGAAAGATGGGAAATGCGCCATGTGGTGGCTGCATGACTTTATTTTATCATTTTCCTTTCGAAGGAGGGCCTGAGACATGCATTAGCTTGGAAAAAAAAATTTCCAAACCATTTTCTATAAAACATAAGATCTCCACTTGCGTGATGTGTCATCTCTTCATTGCAAGGGGACTACACCCCTTACGAGACAATATCTTTTGGGATTCTGTCAAAGCTTATTGGCCTTTCTTTTCTTGGTCTTTGGGATCGAAGCTTTGAGTTGGTGTCTCAGGGTGATGTGATTGGTTAGCAAAATCCTTTTGCCAGATCATTTTTTAGGATTTGATCATTTATGGGCCTCTATATTTTCTAAATATCTAAAGGGTATTAATGTAGCAGTAGGGAATTAATGAGCATAGATCATTATGGCCTAACCAAGGATCTACGATCAAATTGCAAGCTATCAAGTTTCAACATTTGGAAACAATTGCCTTTGTGCTAAGGTAGTGTATTCTTCTTTTGGTGACTATATAGGGAAGGCAACAACATAATGAGGGGTTGGATTCCAGGTTATAGTTTCTTTGTGAAGAAAAAATTCTTTAGTTTTCTTAGGATATTTAGAATTATTTTCATAAGCAAGTTGTAGAAATCCTTTTATTTGGTATGTTATTGTTATCAACAAGAGTGTACCCAAATGTGAAAGAAAAGATGATTTGCAATCCTCTATAACATGGGAAAACTTTCAAGTTGTGGGTACCCTATGTTGAAAGTTAACCTTTGGATTATAGACTCGCTTCCTTTATGATTTTCTAATGATGTACTGTAAAATTTGATGGAAAAAGGGAAAAAGGCTGGAATTAAATGCACAAAATAAAATTTAAACCTCGGTGATGCACCTAAATGATGATAAAACTTCCATAATGATTCACAATTATTCTCAAAAAAAAAATTACATAGTTCAAAAATGACTTCACAAAAGTGTTTCTTAAGATGGCAAACCAGTTTGATACTTCAAAAAGGAAAATAAATTCTCACAATTTGAAGTTCAAAATGAAAATAATGCACTATCTAAGACCTGTGAAGGAGGTAAGATAATGAACAAGACAAACTTACAGGTTTGGATAATTAAAACATAATAACTTCATCAGATTATTCATAAAGATAATTTTTATTATTTCTGAAGAGGTAAAATTACTGATTCGAAAAGAGAATAATAGGAAAATACTACATAAAACTCCAAAATTAGCCTATAAAAAATTGTTGCATAATATTAACTATGTAAAAATATGAGTTACAAAACCTCTCTCTATAAAGTGCAAAGGAAAATAAAAATCAAGAAATGTAGAAAAAAAACTAAGTATTTTCCCTATATACAATAACAAGCTTCAAAAAGCCAAAAGGAGATAACTGAAGTAAAAGTATCTAAACTCTAAAGCCATTCATGAGTAAAATCAAAACTGCATGAAAATTGGACCCACCAATGCTATAAACCGAGTGCATAGAGGTGGCACTGAAAGTGAAAATATACTTCCCTCAAGCAAAGATGAAAATCCTTGAAAGGAGGAGTCAAAATTGCATGAAAATGAGCGTGAATAGGCTCAACTCCTCCTTTCAAGTAGTTGAACTAGTGAGATCCCAAAACTGTATGTAAATGACCTTAGTTGCACTCCAAAATGCATGGAAAGCATCTTTAGTTGCATATTTTCTTTTGAATTCGGGTGCATTCCTATTGATTATAGTTATATCTATTAAGGTTTAAACTATTGTTGTATTGGAATCCAACCTTTGTTTCAACATTCATTTGATATTTAAAAGCATGAACTATTGAGGAGAAATTGTTGACACAGTGCATGTATGGCCTTTTTCAAGTTTTCTTTCTTTATATTATCATTTTGAATAAAACATTGTGTCTTGCAAGCTAAATCTGCATAGTTTAAGTAGGATATTTCTATGTTGTATGCTCGTATGGTAGAGTAGTAGCTTAAGAAAATTGGACTATGTCATTGGAATTCTCTATTTTTCTGAAAGTTCTTATTTTGTTGTGCTATTTTGTATTAGGAGGAAGAGTTCATGTGATTTCTAAGATATTGTTCTATTACTCATAAGAAATCTTTATGTTTGATTGAACCTTAATGAACACTGCCTATGAAAAGATTTGAAAGTCTACACTATGCTTGAAGTTAGCCTTTTTTGTTCATTCTCTTTCCAAAAATGAAGGGTTGTGGTGTTATGTGTCTATTTATATCACTCATAGGAATGATTTTGGTCTGAAATGTTGTAAAAGTTTTGGTGCATTTCCTTTATGTTTTATGTTTATAATTTCTTCCCCCCTTATCTTCAAACCCCAAAGAAGAGTCAACTTTCTATAAGAATCCTAGAGGTATTTAGTGAGGCACAATTTGTTTCCCACTCACTAAATTTCCCATAAGACTATCGGAGAGGCGCAAGCTTTGATGATCAAAAAGTTGGGAATTATAGTGGTAGAAAAGGTAGTCTTTTGATTGTTCAATCAATAGGTATGTGCAGGATCATCATGGAAAAAATAGGCCCTTAAGTGGCAAGAAATTCAAAAAAATCAAAGTTAGGTAACTTGACATAAAAATTTGAATAAGTTATCTATATTATTTCAAAAATATGTAAGAATAGAATATGTAGCAAATTGAATTTAGTTTCTAAACTACTAGTTTTTTTATATATATATATTTGGTGAAAATTTGAAATTTCAATGCAATAGTACTTAAATTTCAGGGAAAAAATAAGAAGTAGGTGTTTGTCTGACCACCCTAATCAAAATAAAATTATAATATTTTATTATAAATTTTTAGATATAAGTAGAGGACTCATGTCCCAATGTGATGCATTTTTTTTGTAATTTTTTTCCAAGTAAATAATTAATTATGAATTTTTTATTACAACTTTTAAAAAATATAAAAACTCGTATGTTTGACCACCTGAACTTGGTCAAAACTTCATGAAATTCATATTTTATTTTTTTAATCATATAGTATGCAAAGCATAGAATGTGATGCATGTTTTGGATTCAAAAAATGTGATACCGTTTGAAAGCTATAGTTGTTTTCAATTAGCCTATCAATTAGGACTTTAGTCATAATTTGAATAGAAAATGAATAATAATTACTTATTAAATTCAAAATAAAGCATAATTTATATTGGTGGAAAGTTGAGAATCTCCTTTAAAAACCCTTTTCATTTCATCATTTTTGGGTAAAAAAAGGTCGTCAGCCACATACCCATCATATTGCCACTTTTTGGCCCATCATGATCTTGCACATACCCCAATGCAAATAACTACTATCCCAAATTTTAGAGAATGATTTAAATGCGTGTGTTTGTAGCTCAACATCAACTAAATTATTCATGCTAACTAGAGTATAAAGAATGGAACAATTCTCAAACAATTTATAATTAAAGGACTATTTCTGATCAAGATAGATCAAATTTCTAGAATTGACATTTTATTAACCTGTTCACCTTCAAAAGTTTCCAATGATTGTAAAATACAATGATGCGACACCCAAAAAAAATAAAAACAAGAGCAACAAATGGGTATTTACAAAATGACAACAAAACTAACCCAAAATAAAACTATTTACCTATGACTGGAAATAATGCTTTAGGAATTTCCCATTGATAGGCAATGGGATATCTTCACCATTCAAAGACTTCAATCTATAAGTGTTGTCACCTAGGATTTTAGAAACTTGATATGTGCCTTTCCACAACTTATCAAACTTACCATGCTCACCTTTTCATTCATGGGCTTTATTCCAATACAGGAACAAGTCAACTATTCTAAAAGTCTTTAATCTATCCCTTTTATCAAACCATATTTTTACCATGGAGTGATACCTAGAAAAATGATCTATAGCTTGTGTTCATTTTTCATCTAAATGCATTAATTGTAATAAACAAGCTTCAATTTGATCATCCAATCCAATATATTCTTGTGAAAACTGCTAAGTAGGGATTTTCAAATTTATTGATCATATAGGATCTACCCCATAGACTAAATGATAAGCAGAATTCCCTAACGCAACTTTCATCCTAGTGTAGTCTACCCAAAGGGTGAATTTTAACAAAGAATGTGATTCCCTAGGATTCTTTTCAATCAATTTTTTAATTATATCCAGTAGATTTTTATTTGATGATTTAGCTAATCCATTTCCCTATGTATAATAGTTAGATGAGAATTTTAACGTTATACCATATTCAAATGCCCAATTACAAAATTTTAATGAAGAAAAGGCCAAGCCATTATCACATACCAATGCATATGGTGTTCCAAACTTGGTGATGAGATTCTCTTGGAAAATTTTAATTACTACTTCTATAGTGCATTGTTTGCTGGGACACGCCTCTATCCATCTGGTGCAGTAATCTATAGCAGTCAATATAAATCTATGGCCTACAAATGATGGAGGATTGATAGTTCCAATGAATTCTAGTCCCCATTCTAAAAAGGGATGCATTTCCATCACTGGTTGTAGTGGTTGAGCATTGACTCTTCCTTTGTCTAATGTAGTTTGACATGTATAGCAGTGTTTCACATGTTCGTATGTATCTTTGAAAATTATTGGCCAGTAGTAACCAACTCTCAAAATGAGGTATGCAATGGCTAAAGGTGCTCCATAAGCCATTCCAAATTTATCATGTATTTCTTGCAACACTTTGTTTGCTTTTGTTCTATTCAAGCATCTCAAATAGATTCCCTCATGGTTTCTTTTGAATAGAGCTCCTCCTTTGATCATATAACTTTGAGATTTTATCTTAAGACATCCTCTTTGATTCCTTTACATATGATCTAGGCAAGTATGGTTGAACATATAATGTCATATATCTGAATACCAATCTTCTTGGTCTTTTATATCCAAAGTATATTGTTGACTTGAGATTTTTGGATCTATTTCTGCAATAGACCTAACCAAAGCTTGTCCCTGGACCAATTTCATGGGTATGATTTCTAGATCAAATTCCTATAGCATGGTAACCCATTTGGCTCTCTTTTCTCCGAGCTCACTTTGTGTTAACAACATTTTGACTACAAAATTTGGAACAATAGCCTTGACTATACTCTCGAGGATGTAATGTCTAAATTTGTGCACCACTTTGACCAAAGAAAAGGTTTGTTTTTCAATATTTTTTTATCTCAGCTCTGCTTCTTTGAATAGAGCACTCATAAAAGCAATTGGTTTCTCTTCTTTATTCTCGCCCTTTTATGTTATTATTGTTGCACAAGTATGAACATAAGAAAAAGAGTGAATATAAAAAGGTTTAACATAATCTAGACTTACCTCCTTTCACTTTAGCTCATCCTTGTCTTGCACTAAGTGGGTCCAAGGAGTTAGATAGCCTTATCCTTGTATGTCACTTACATCATTGTCTCTTTTGGCCAGTTGATCACCATTCTTGTACGTATTAGAGCAAGCTTTGGATGTGGATGACATGCCTTCAGTTCACTTGCATGTTTCATACTTATTCATGATGTAGTTTGATTTAGAAACATATGACTTGGCATAGGGATTTTTGAATAATCTCTCATGTCTTCTCCTGCTTTAAAGAAATTTCTCACAATATGGTGTTTGAAACCAATTTAAAGTGAGGGCATACATCGACACCCATGTTTAATTATGTGATTTTCTTTCTTATGATGCATCCTTTTCCTAGTTGTGTCAATGGGTTTGATTTCCTATGAGACTGTGATATTTCTTTAACTTGTCCTCTCTTGGAGACATTTTACATAATGCTCCCTAAGAAGAGACCTTACATGAACTAAGAAAGATCCCTTTGAACATTCCTTACACTATTTCACATTTACAACATCAATATATATGGCCACCTTGCATAACACACTTTTCTTTCCTGTCGTGCCATCTTGTTTGTTCATGAGCTCCTAGCATACAAAGTTTTCTTACCTCATGAAGATCGAAAATAATTTTTATGTGGCTCCCTATCAAAGTTATCAAGAGGTATAACCTTGGTATGGTTTTGACAAAAAATTGAATGAATGAATGACTTTCCCTTAGCCACTCACATGTGTATTGTGAGTGCATACCGGCCATGTGTGTATGTGTCTCACCCTCTTTGATTACTCATTCCACAAATGATGTAAAGTTTCATGTCCCTAGAGTGAGCACATTTTTATTCAAAGCTTCATCCACCTTTTTTTTCTTTTTCTTTCATCTTTGACATTGCATGTTTGTGTATCTTGATGCATATCATACATTTTGTGCATGTCTTTCCATGCTTATGTCAATTTTACTTACGATATTGGATCTTTGGAGCTTGACCACTTCCTTGATCTTTGTTATCCTAGACAATCTGCATTGGTACACTTGGACCCCTCTTGAATGTCTAATTTAGTGTGAATTTGAAGCAATTTCATACTCTCACTAGTGGGGGTTAGATGTAATGATGGAAAAGATTCCCCCTCTTCCTTGCTTAATTTTGGAATAATTAATGATAAAGTGGCTTTGATATCACCTTGATCTATTGTTGTGATGAGTTTTACACATCCACATTAGGTTTTGGGCCCTTCTAAACTAAATAAACTTAACATTTCCCTAATTTAATACTGTAAAATATATTTATTCACACCTTCACATTAAATTTAAGAGGCTTGTAAACTAAAATGGACCTAATCTAGTGTTGTAATGTGTTTTACACATTATCATGGGATTTAGGGCCCTTCTAAGCTAAATAGACCCAATTTTGCCTTAATTTAATGTTGTAAAAGGTATTTATTTACACTTTCAAATTAAATTTTGGGCCCTTTTGCATTTATGACCTTAATATCATCATTAATAGGCCCCTAATACCCTAGATTATATATCCCAACGCTTATTTTAGCTAAAAACCCAACAAAATCATCTAAAACATCAAAACTTCTAAAATCCCACTACAAAAAACTAGGGTGGGACTCATTCACCACATTGGGTGAATGAGTCCCCCTAGGTGGGACCCATTCACCACATTGGGTGAATGAGTCCTCCTGGGTGGGATACATTAACTACCTTGGGTGAATGAGTCCCATTTGAGGGGTTTTCAAGGTTTTGAGTAGGAAAAACTAGGTTCTAAGTTTAAATTTAATGTATGTCGGCCATTAGGATCTAATACATAGGATAATAGATGGATTTCCTATATTAAAAAGCTTTCAAATCATTATTTCACCTAAGACTAAGCCTACATGATATCAATTCAAGCACTCAAGAGTTAAGCATTCCAAGACTTCACAAGATCATTCAGAGAGCATTCAAGATCATTTTTAAGGAATTCAAGGGTAGAATTCCTCTTCAATTGTTACAATGATTCAAGATACATCATCATCAAGCATGTTATTGAGCTCTTCTTGTGATGTAGCATTGATGATCTTGAGATCCAAGATCAAGCATTGTTCTACACCTATTGTCAAGATCAAGATCTACATCATTCATGGCCATTTCATGTTGAGTTGTAGATTTACAAGACATCATCCAAGGTATTATTGTCCATGATTCATGTTTTTTGTTTCATGTTTGATGCCCTTATTTCATTGTCTCATCATTTTTTTTAATTACCTACAAGGGGTTTGACTAAGGAAAACCCCTATTCCCTAACAATCAACACTTGTTCTCTCTCTCTCTCTCTCTCTCTCTCTCTCTCTCTCTCTCTCTCTCTCTCTCTTTGTGTAATTGCAGACCTAGATGCTTTGAAGACTTGAAGGATCATTGAACATTAGGTTACAATCTTAGAGAAATTTGTTGGAGTTTTCTCCACATTTGCAAGGTCATAATATTCACCAAAAATGTCATATACAGGTCTAAAATTAGGATTTTAGATTAAAAGAAAAAGAACAAAAAGAGTAGACATTGAAGACCAAATTTAGACTTTAAAGCTCCAAAAAACCCTAATTGGACTCATTCACCACCTTGGGAGAATGACTCCAAGTGTAGGTCAATTTTGATATTTTTGCATATTCAAATACCCTTCTTCCAAAAACATGTTTCTATGTAGAAACCTAGATCTGGGACTAATTTTTCCATATTGGAAAATGAGTCCTAGCAGATCAAAAAGTTAGATTTTCTAGCATTATAGAGCTTCAATCAGTCATCCTTAGGTTCTTAGGTGCACACAGTCCTTTCTATAGCTTTATGTGTTGTTTCATATACTTTTCTAGGTCATTTTGTAAGTCATTGCATCATATTAGGGTTTGGTATTGCAACATACATTGCATTTGTCTTTCCAAGTCTTAACTTGGTGGTGAACTCCTTATTAACTTACAATCAACCCATAGGATAGTCACTTAGCATATCTCTTTCTCCCATTATCATGATTTGATTGAGATCACTAGGACATCCTTGAATGTAAATCATATAAAGCTTGTTTCCCTAGGTCCTAAAACCCTAAGTGGTGACAATTTTCTACATTGCATCAATAAATTTTAAGTTGAATGTCATATTCAATATCAGGACCTGAAACCTAGGTGAGACCCATACACCCAAGGTGGTGTATGGGTCCTAGATCACTAGATCTGGAACACACAACCCAAAAGCATGAATTATGATTGGTCATTAGTTAAGTATCAAGATTATCCTTAGAGAAATTCATTAAATCAAGCTTGTAGATGCAAAATAGGACCAAATAAGGCATAAAGAAGCCCAATTTTAGAAGGGAGGGCCCAAACAAGTGTGAAAATGTAAAGGGATACATTTTTCTACACTACACTTTCTAATAACATTAGCTCATTTGTAAATTTTATTTATAAATATAAAAATATTTCAAGTTTTTTATTATAAAAGGAGAGAGAAGAAAAACTTCTATGTCAACCGTTCTCTTTTTATGTACATTAAAAAATACCTTCTTGTATTAGTTTCCATATATAATTTTCATAAATAAATATCCTTATATTGACATATATTCTTCATCAAATCAAACTAGATATTTTAAGATGTTACAATATTCATTAAAAAAATTACATGCTCCTAGCTATATGGTGCCTACCAAGGCATTTTTTTTGTAGAGGAGGGGGACCAGCTACTCTGAGACACTAGGTCACAAGAGGGTGCTTTAAGTAAAAGGCTACCTTGATCTATCTCAAGCTTTTCTAAATAATTGGAAAGGTTTAATAGTTAAGTTCAAATAGGAAGAGCAATACCGATGCCACTATCCTTCTACTAACTTGAATGTGTCAAGAGGTCAAACGATTTGATTCCTAAAGTTCAATCTACAACTTAGATAGTTCACTACCTAAGGACAAAAAAAAAAGCACACAAAATCTAGCACAACATGTTGGCATCTAAGTAGGGTGCTAGTGTTTGTATGGATAGAGAGTGTGAGGAATAGACACAAACACTAGGGGACAAGCTAATGAATTGACTAATAAAGTTTTATGCTATGATAGAAATAGAAAGGTACAAAAGAAATATTACAGCAAGAAGAATACTACTACAACACTAAACTAGAATTGAAGAAATGAGGGTGATAGAGAAAAACCTTTGAACCTACAAGTTGAGATCTTCAATAGCTTTCTCTTGAAAAATATCTTGCACACATAAGAATGAAATTTTTTTGGGGTTGTGTATAGAGGATTGCCTCATTCAATCCCCCACTTTGGTGTTTCCACCTCCAGAGACAGCTAGATAGCAATGATTGTATAGAAAGATGATAAAAAGATTATAGAAATGGAAATACCAACCAATACACTAACAACAATATGATACAATACAAATAAGATGATGCAAAGGTGGATGAAAATGGTGGATATCACCTTCAAAACCATGTTCTTTCAAGGAAAATGGAGATAAGGAGTGTGCTTGCAAGCTCTCCAAATCCAACATTGTTGCAACAATGGAGAGGAGGAGCCAACAAAACAAAAAATTGCAATTACAATGGAGGTGGAGATGCAACTTGAAGGAGGTAGAGTCTGATTGGTCCTTATAGGTGCTCGGTCCTCCAAGCTTGATTATAAAAGAAACTTCATAGGTGCTTTGTCCTGCAAAGCAACATGTTAATCTAAAAAAAAAACATGTTAGGCAAGAAAAATTCACACAAACAGAAAGTCATGTCTTAGAGTAAACAATTTGAAAGAGATGCTTTCAAAGGTGTCAGACCTCAAGAACCCTACATGATTGCAAGGGGCCCATGCAAAGGGATGCTCTATTTGAAAAGTGATCACATTTTTGCAAACAATCCTATCATTAATGTATCCTTTTGAAAGATTCTCTTTCATCAAGGAATCTAAAAAAAAGAATGGCCTTCTCGAAGAAAAAAATTTCAATTCTTTTTTTAATGAATTCAATTTCAAAAGAAGATCTTATTAAGGTGATCCTATTCTAAGGATACAATTTTGAAAAATGAAAAGATCTTCAACAAGGGATTTGTTGCCCACTAAATAAACCTTGTTAAAAATTGGAGAAGTAGGAGCCCCCATTAGGATGGTGCATGCAAACTAAAGGAGCACATGGAATCCTAAGGAAAGGAAGAAAATGCAGAGATGTCATGGCACACAATACATGATAAAATGTAGACATGGGAATGTTGTACCACACATGAGGGACAACATATAGGCACCACAACATCAAGAAGCAAGCAAATAAGAGAGAAATATACAAAGAAATGTAAGCAAAGATAAAAAAATCAAGAGACAAGGGGATCAAGGAATCTGCTTTCAGATCTGCTCATATATATAAATAGGTAATGCATGTAGTGTAGGAGAAAACAATCATCAATCCTAAGAATTCATAGATCTAAAAAAAGGCACATGAAGAAAAAATAAAAATAAAAAATTGGGTCAACATGGAAGGGAGGCCTAAATACCCCCAACACTTTGCATCATCCCCAATTGTCAAAAATTAAGATACAACATATAAAATAATGATGTAACATATAGAGGAGGTTTACAAAAAAAATTCACTCTTGTATCCAACCACCTACAAGGGTGATAAGGTTCATCTAGGAACACATAAAAATAAGTATGGGGAAAGCAAAACAAACACACAAATCTAATCTGGAGATAAAGAAGAGGCACTCCCTAGTCCTCATCAACTAGGAGGTCATCATTGTCCCAATCTAGATCATCATAAAGGGAGGGTGGACGAGCCTAAAAGGGTAGGATAGCAAGGGGAGAACCCTCAAAATATCATGCAACAAGAGCTAAGGAAGAAGGCCCCCTAAGGTCTTCTTCACTCAACTCTTGTGAGGTCAAAGCCATTAATCTGGTAAAGAGCATTGATAAAGACGAGACATCATCAATCGAGTTAAACATGCAGTTGGCAGGAGTTCCATGTGTTAACTAAGTGGGAGATGAAGTAGGTGCCTAAGATCCACCATCAATCTCATCAAAAGAGATGGTGATAAACTCAAGAAATGTAGGGGTTACCTCCATTACTAGGACAATGCAAACCAAAGCAAAATCCTCTACCACAGAAGGTGATCCCTTCTTCTGACCTCCATTGGAAGTGAGTTCATCCTCCAACTTATGCTTCACCAGAGGATGTTAAATCCATGCAAAGGAAGTGGAAGGTGAGGTGGAAGAGGACAAGGCCAAAATAAGCACCACCATAATGTTCAACATGTACACAAGCCAAGAGAATGGAGGGATGTCCAAAAGGGACATCAGAAGAGAGGGCTCCATTGAGGTAACAATGAACACCTGCACCCTTTTAGGGTGAGGGTCACCAACACTTGTAGGAGGAGCCAAAAGCAAAACCAAGGTAATAATAACTAAAGCAGAAGGAACATAAGAGGTCTCATAATAGTAGGATATATCGAAATAGGATCTATATGATGCTCTTCTTCCTTCTACAAGGTAGCTTTCTGAATAGTCATAGCCTTCCTTTTGTACTTATGCTCACGTGGAAGCTGGTTTCTTCAACTCCAAGGACTAGAAATCATCACTTGAGAAGGAATACGAGGCTCCTTTTCCACCATAGGAATATCCTCCACAACCATTACCAATGGAAGGGCAGCCTCCTGTATGGGAGTAGGGATAGGAAGCATAGGAGAAAAAACTACAATAGATGAAGAAGTAGACTCAAGCACCTTGGTGCTGGGCCTCTTCCCATTCACTACCCAAGGGGTAGGAGCCATAGGAGGCTGCATAGGCTAAGATGAAAGGGAAACTCCATGAGGGATCTTTCCCTTAACATAGACAATGGGCCTCAGTACCATCAAACTCCCCAAGTGAGGTAGGGCAGCAAGGGCCAAAGGCACCACAATAGGGTGGGAGGTGGATGCAGATGGGTGTTGCCACAATAGTGGTTTACACTTTCTTAGAGATCCTAATTTTTGCTGAAATCACATATTTTTTGAAAATATAATGATTTAAGCCTTGAAAAGTTTCATTTAAAGGATTCCAATTGAAGATGGTTTGATCAAACCACCTTAGACCAAGCCCTCTTGGATATAACCCCGCTAGTTTTAAACCATACCTATAACAGAGTCTCCTTTACACCTATCAAAATGCTGATAAAAATACACTTTTGATTTACCTTTTGGGGGATCAAATGAATTCATTTAAATATTATTTTTTTAATTATGTATTCCTTGTTATAAGCTTCCAAAAAAGTATAATTTTAATTAAATTAAATTTGATTATTAAATTTATTTTTATTTCTTGTGAATGTAGGTTTTTCACCAAAAATCAAGCGCTGTATTCTGCACATGTGGAAAAATATAAGATTATCATTTTTTATTTTTTTAAAATATGAGTGCACCAGATATTGAAGTCCTTGATCCAAAAGAAAAACAAAACATGAATTTTGATACATACAAAATAAGTTATGTGTTATACGGTCTGCCTATGTCTAAATTGTAATTGGTTTGACTTCGAAACTTCATTAAGGAAACAATATTCAATAAAACACCACAAAACCAATTGGAAGCACTATATATCATAGTTACAAATCTAAATTTGAAAAAAATAGAATTTAATCCTTCATGGAAAAAAAATTATGTGTTATACAGTGAGTGTCACTCGTTAAAATTGGTGTTTACTGAAAAAACTAGTTTTTGAAGGAGATGGAAAAATAAGTGCAATACAATTCCAAAAATTTTGAAAAAAATATATTTAGAATCGATAGAAAATATTTCACAAATCACTAGTTTGCATCATCTTCAAATTCCTCATGGTTTAGCCACTATAGGTGTTTGAAAGTGAAGATTTAGTTAGAAAAAATCAATTCAGTGTCTAGTTTGGCCAAAAATTGTAAACCAGTATTGTGGGATCACCCGAATGAGACAATAGAAGAAGAGGAAGGCTCTTGGGAACAAGAAAAATTCCCCTTCCCCTTTAAAAAGGAGGAGGAGGTAGCCTATTGATGCATAATCATAAATCCTTTAACTGAAATGGTGTAAGGGGATTGTTAGGTCTCAAAAGTGTAGGTTTTTAAACCACAAGAGGGTGCCAATCTCTTAATACACCTTTGGCCCATGAACGACGTAACAAGGCTGAATACCTCCTACTCTTCAAGCTCTGATAGACCTAGGTAGGTATACCTGAATAATAAGGCATATTTTAAGTTGAATGTGGTTCCTAGATTGAGCAATCTACTCACTATGGCACATGAGGGTGTAGTAGATGTAGAGATTTGATGGTTAATTCCTATTGAAAGGATTTGAGAATTCAAGATTGTAAGTTGTGATTTTTATGTAATATCCTAAGTGTGACCAGTGCCTACTCCTATTAGGTGAACAAATCAAATGAGTGGATTGTGATTATGGAATAGGTATAAAGTTGTAAGATAGCTAATCATATTGTTCAGCTTAACTTAAATTACTAGGCACTTGATATTTTTGCACCTTATGCAAAATGTGAAATTATGTTTATCATATTGTTCTTTAATAATCCTAGTGATATCTCCTCAAGTTACTATGAAAGTATGAAAGGATTTTTTAATTCTTGAGTTAACCAAAACCAATCAAAACTATATGGAATGAAATGTGATGATGATGATATATACCAAAATTGGGCTTTGGTTTCCCTATTTGTATGTGAAGCAAAAAGTTTGAAGCCTGTTACAAAATGTCACATTTTTTCATAATTAAAACATAATTGGAATAAACATAAAAACATTAAGAGATTTCTAGTGGATGCACTATAGTGTGTTAATCTCCAGCAAGCACCTATGGTCATCTAAGACCTGCTCAAGGCTCATGCACCATGATTGTGTATCCAAAACTATCAAACTCTATCCCCTATCACTCCTTTTTTACTTGACCCATGAAATGAATAGATTGGTCTTTGACAGATGCTCCACATACCCACTTTTAGCATGAGTGTACATTATCTATGATGTCTTTCATAGCATACTCAAATTTTAATATTCTCCCAAGTTGTTGGTGCATCCTCTTAAGAACTTCCTCTTCATCATTAATGGAATCAAGGATAACTGATAGGTAGTGGGCAATTTCATCCTTCTCATATCCTATGTTAGAAACCAAGATCTGATTGCAAACCAGAAAAATCACCTTCCATAGAAGAGAAAAATGAAAAAGCAGAGATTTGCAAAAGATGTGCAAATTGATATATTCGAAGTACAAAATATTACAAGAGATAATTTGATTTATAAAAGAAAAGATGCATAAACCTAATCTTATCTTGAGCAACAAGATAGCTCAAATAAGATAAACATGAAAACCTATAACTTAGGAATTAAATATGCCTAAGTAAACTTATGCAAAGTGTAAATAAATATTAATTACACCAACACCCCCCCATAAGTGTAACTTAGGGAGAAGAAAATTATTATGCAAAGATGAGTCCTAGCAACAAGGCCTGATCAGGTACTCATTTACAAATGCAAAGAGAGAGAAAACCCAGTGGGAAAAACCCCCCTCAATGAGATGAACTGCTACAAAGAAGCACTGGAAGAACACTGATGAAGAAACACTGGAACCCCAAATCTGGCAAGCAAGGAAAGATACTTCTATTTGCAAAATACCATATCGGAATCACAAATGCAATAGCAGACCCAATTCCAAGGAACACTGAAAACTCACATACTGGATCAACCCTAGAATCTATAAGCAACAGTAGATGAAAGGATGAAAGGACCCATAATGATGACAAATCTGGAAGTTGTGTCCTCAAAGCCAATGCCAAACTGAAACTAAAACTATCCATAAGACGAGTACCATCAAGATTTTGGAACATTAACCATAAAAACATGGCCTTCAAACTAAGAAATATTTGAACCAATGCAGATCAAGAACCATAAAATCCCAATGTGAAGTGTGAACCAAATCAAACCAATGATGTGTCTAGCTAAGCAAGAAACAAGCTAAAGGAAACAATAGGAAACTAGAAAAACTCATGTGAGTTGTCACCAATACAAAGAATGGATGCAAGAACCCCCCTTAATGGAAATTTATATTAGTTCATTATTACAATACCCAATGATTGTAGAAGGAGAGAATGCAAAACTACAAAAACATAAGCGAAAATGCAAACCTAGTGCACAAAATAAAAATGAATGCATGCATAAAATAAGGTATGGATCCTTTGTAAATTACCTCAGATCTGCATAGAGACCGAAACTAGCTTTCCAACGCCATGAAAATTATGAAAAACAGATAAGCGAGTCAAAAGATATGCCTCGCGGAGTGAAAATGGAAACATCTGACTTTCGAGGATAAAAAAGACATCAAAAAAGAAAAACCAAAAACCCAAACCTGCACCATTGCGTAGAACGTCAAAACAGCTTTCCGACGATATCTTGTTTGCAAAAAAAGGACATTGTATGCCCAAGTTACGCCCGTTTCCGTGAAAGTACTCCAAAATGGTCTGATTTGGCCCCTAGAAGCCCTCAGGGGCTAAAAAAATAAGGCCCCTAGTTGCCTGGGCAGACCAGGGGGCTAGCGGCCTAGGTGCTGGGCGTGGCCCTTGGTCACCCACGTGACCACTGTAGGGGCTGGAGCGTTGTTGAAAGGGGCTTGGCAGAGCCCATGGTCCTCCAAAGGACCGCTTGGTCTATTTTAAGCCCATGGGGGCCGCCACTCGGGGCCTAGTCGCGGATAGGACCTGCAGCTGGGAGCTAAGGCCCGCGAAGGCTGAAATGGGAGTGGTAGATGGGAAGCTCAGGCAAGTGGAGGTGGGCCGATGATGGTGTAGCTAGGGGAGCAGCGCGGCGGTGGAGGTCGGGTGGCCGTCCAGTGGCAAAGCGGTGGCCACTGGGTGGTGGGAGGGTGGTGACCTCCAATATAACTGGCCACACAAAAAATTAACCCCTTTTTTTATTTTTTTCGATATTCGTGCCTCGAAAACTATGCCTGGAGGCCGTACAGCCCTTGGGCAAAAAAATTTTGCCTCTCCAGACAACTGTGTCCAAATCAGACAAATTTTATATCAAAATAGGGGTTTTTGGGTGCTGTGAATCCAACGGCGAGGTCTGTTTGGGCCTAAAGTGCTCCAAAAATCAAGTGACTCCTTGATCTATTAGAAAAATCACCGAGCTTGAAACCCTCATAGATCTGGCAAACGATGACCAAAATAAATGAAATAAAAGTCATTTTTGACTTTTTCTAGCACTCTGAATCCAATGGAAAACCCTAATCTAATCCAAGATGCTGCATAAATGTGCTCAAGGAATGAAACCCTCGAGGGACCCCGAACGAGCTCTGCAATGTATTCCTCCGAAAAAGCTGAGAAGAGGTTGCAAATGAGTCTCTGATACCATGTTAGAAACCAAGATCTGATTGCAAACCAAAAAAATCACCTTCCACAGAAGAGAAAAATGAAAAAGCAGAGATTTGCAAAAGATGTGGAAATTGATATATTTGAAGTACAAAATATTACAAGAGATAATTTTCTTTATAAAAGCAAAGATGCATAAACCTAATCTTATCTTGAGCAACAAGATAGCTCAAATAAGATAAAGATGAAAACCTATAACTTAGGAATTAAATACGCCTAAGTAAACTTATGCAAAGTGTAATTAAATATTAATTACACCAACATCCTAATATTTCAATTTTGCTTCTTCAAAGAAATTGGGTAAAGACTTACTCAGTGGCTGGCTGAAATCACTCAACTCTTGTGTTAGGATATTGTGGAAGTCCTTATGAGCCTTCATGAGTTCTTGGTATACCTGTAGCATAGCAGAGTTATCTTCTTTCTTTGCAATGATATGAGACTCTACCTCCTTCATCATATCACTCAATCTAGTGTGTTCCAATAATGTTGCATATGTTTTATCATGAATTTTCCAAACTTGTTCAACATGTTTGTACATGTCTTCAAATCTCATGTAGACTATTTCTAATGCCATCTCAAAGGTAGTGGTTTTGAGTTTTCCTTTTAACTCTTCCTATTCCTTTGCACTTTTTCATGTGCTCATTTCCAATATGTAGTTTTTGACATAGTTTCAAGCTCACTTTCCTTTCATGTTCAACCAATGGAGAATAGAGCCCTAAAGAAGAAGGCATCCTATCCCTATAAATGATCAACTCTTGTTTCAACCTTTCATTTTCCTCTATCAATCCCTTGTTATCCCTTACTAGTTTCTAAATTTGTGTAATGCCCCGCCACGCAACCCTAGAGGAAGTTGCAATTCACTACTTAAACGTACCAATTTTTTTTTTTTTGTTTAAGTATAAATAACATATAAGGTGAATTTATAAAGCCGACAACCTCTAAGGCCACGAGACAAGATTACTTAAAACCCAACATCACATAACATTAACATAAACTGAAACAATATGCACTTAAGGAAATGAGACAACATACATTCCATGCTAGATCAATTACAACAAGGATAATAAATACCTCAAGATTCCAAATTTAACATTTAAACAATAAGGTTACATCACTCATTCCCCGAATGAGGTAAGTCCAATATCATAATTACAAATTACAAATTCCACCTCGATAACAACTGAGGGGTAATAAGATACAATAAAAACTGAGAGAACAAGGCAAGAGAAGAATCTGATCCCCACGAGCTCTCCAGAAGGAAATCACAAACCCACGAACAAGAAGAAGAACCAACGGAAAGATGCACGCCACCCGACCACGTGGAACCCAAAGGCCCCACTCCCTCCGTGCTAGGAGATAGCAACAAGGATTTCCTAGACAAGACCATCTACCTCTAGACACAGGCTTAAACCAAAACTGAATTGAAACAACAATAATCACAAAGCCACTTAACATCTATGACCACAATGCCATTAAGCCACAACAGTCACAACATCACTTAACACGAAGTTACAATTCTTTCAGAGAATAATGATCATGCACATCACACAATAACTGATTAACTGTCGACATAGGAAAAGTGTCATACATAAATTGCCATGAGTTACCCTAGCTCAACCTTCCTAGGCTACCGGACCCCCATCATGGGTTACCCTGGCTTGCCTCTACCGGCGCCGGACCCTCACGCAAAACTATGCGTCCCATCTCATCTCGAGCCTTATCATTCACTTGCTTCACGAGAGAGGCATTCATTATCTTATTAGTTTGAAAGATCCCCATTAATTCATTTAAATTATCACTTAATTAAACTCTAGGTGAGTTACCCTGGCGCCCCTTTGTGTGCCGGACCCCCACCAAGAGCCACTCTCCTATCGACAACACACCCACAAGAAGAAACTAGATAACACGACCTCTCCAAACCAAGGAGGAAACATAACAAGGAACTTACTCCAACACTGGAGGAAAACAGCGTACAAACCCACTCCAACATTGGAGGAAACCAAATCACATTTCCCTCTCCTACACCCAAGGAGGCACAAATCCCCGTTCGTAAAAACCGGGTGATCCACGAGGTATAATTAGCACATTTTCTACGACACACAAAAAGTTGTCTTTCATAAAGACAACCCACAACAGGATACAAATCCCCTATCAGGAAGACTCCAAACAATGACTCTACGCTCCCAACATTGAGCAAATAAACATCAAAAGTATTTCAAGCAATTTAAATAAACTAACATTCGGATTTCCTAAATCCACTCACACACATGGTTCATGACTTGCATCTATCCAAACAATTGATCCCATTTAAATTTCACAACTTTGAAATATTTCAAGAATAGATCCTTTACTCTAAATTTCCGCAATCATATTATATAACTAAACATCTAGCAAAATGAACAAGACATGTCTTTAATAACCATTTAAGTAATAGCTCAAAGTCACTTCTTTAAAAATTACGACAATATTTTGAAATATCAATTTCCGTGATTATAATAATCACATGAACATCTAGGAGATTCTAGTTTAACATTTTAACATTATCTAAATATACCAATAAAACAATATTTTATTTGCAAAAGAATCAATTAAATAACTTTAAGTTTAAACCCCATTGAATAAAATACCTCAAATAATATATATGCACATTTACCAATTAATTCATAATTTAAAATTCTTATGATTAACAACATATATTTTGAACTAATACTAAATTTCATTTAATTTAATTATATATTAAATATATTATATTTTATATAATATATAATATTAAATATTATAATTATTATATAAAATATAATATAAAATAAATTTTGAATTTTTTAAAAAAAACCAAAGGGAAGGGGCCGGCCCTAGGGCACACAGCCCCTGCCTCCCGCCGGGCGGCGGCGGCCGTGTGCTGGGCACACAGCCCGCCTCCCTGCGGCGGTGGTGGCTGTGTGTTTACACACAGCCCCCGCCTCCCTCGCTGGCGGCGGCGACTGTGTGTAACACACAGTCCCTGCCTCCCCCGCGGCGGCGGCGATGGTGGGGGTTGACCTCCCCAACCACCCCAAAAATAAACAATTTTAATAATAATTTTAACACAGTTTTACCAGACCCGAAAATCACTAAATTTTAAAAGATTTTTACCAGAATTTTAAAATTTCTTAAAAATAACAAATATATGAATATGTATTTGTGGGTATTTGCATATACCAAAATATGTGGTTGTATTCACAATACCCATACCCCAAAATTGATTTCAAGCACATATTGCAAAACTAAACTAAATCTAATTCAAAAAAAACTAAAACTTATTTCCAAACAACAAAATAGGTTTTCCAAAATTTAGATTTAACATTGGGTTTTCTTTTTGGTTTCAAATCTCATTTACAACTTTGCAATTTGATAAGCTTTTCCATGAATTCTCTATTGAAACTAACACTATGTTTTAATCATTCAAAGGAACAAGAAGAGGAAGGGAGAAAAGGTAGAACCTTATGTTTTCTCCAAAATTTGCAAGCCTCCACCATGAAGATTTTCCAAGCACTCCTTCAAGCCTCTCCACACAAAACTCCAACCAAGAATCCATGGAGGAGTGAAAGAAAAACCCTAACTAAACATATATCCTTTTCCCAACTTTTCAAATTCAAATTCAAATTAAAATTAAATTCCAATCCAAAATGCAAACTCACATTCAAATTCAACTTCTAAATCCAAATTCAAATTCTAATTAAATTCAATACAAATTCCATTCACTTTCAAATTCACACTAAATTAAATTTCAATTTTCCCATTTCAAACAAAAATATCTTTTTACCAAATAGTCAACCTTTTCTGAAAATATCTCCTCTACCCCAAAGTCTTTGCATAAGAAACCCATTTGAATTTTTAATAACTTTAACCCATTTTCTATTTCCAAATTGAATTCAAAATATTTTAGCACTTTACATTCAACAAAAGAATTAAATCTTTTACACTTTTAATTCCAAAAGGGATAATTTAGCTAATTCACACAATTAATTCAAATTATCAATAAAATCAATCTAATTCAAAAATTAGATTATTTTATTAATTCAATTAATTTAATTAATTAAACACTAGTTTTCCCACATCTCAATAAGACAAAACATTCATCATTTAATATTTCCAAAAGCTATTTAATCACTTTTAGCTTGCACTAAACACATTTAATCATTAATTAGACTACCCAAGTCATTTAATAAACTTTAACTTGATATTGAATAAACACTCAAGGAGAATTGACCAAGCTAAAACAACTGATCCTGACAACAAACCAACATCATGCTATGACTAGGGTGACGACCTGGTTCAGAAACCCTAGCTACTATCTCCCAATTAATTTTTGTTGGTCAATGGACACGCTCAGACCTGGAAACCAGGTGGAGTCGATGTCATGTACCTGCCAACCTGCAACAAAGAGCATGTCGAACGTGCATATATACATGATATGATCAGACACACCGTGAAGAGGAAATCTCAGAATCGTAGGGCACTCGCAAGCGAGTGATACAACCCCGTCCCCTTCACCAATACAATATCACTAACTGAAAAAGCTAACATTATTAACATAATCAAAGCATAAAGCATCATTAATTCATATGTTAACATGATCGAAGCATAACATAGGAAAACATTGTCTGATTAACAGAGCACAAAAAGGAGGGGTGTTACAATTTGAGCCTTTGTGAACTTGGCTACATTCACATTCAAATCAGTAGTCTCCATGGGATATGTTTCTCCTACTGTTTACACCAAAATATTTCCAAAAATATGATCATGATCAACTAGGGAAGGATTTTTTCTTAGTGTCCATAGAGTGCCCATATTTGCTAAGTAGTATTATCAAGATTAAATCTTGATCCAGTGTAGATCTTGTCACTAGCTTCATCCATTAAGTGCAAGGTTTTATTTTTTCTCTTCAGAAAACTTTTAGATACAATGGTTGAGTTGATATCCCATCCTAGAAGGAGCATAACCCCATCCTCTTTCAATAATGCTCTTCCTCTCTCAGTAGTCATATGTTTCATCTCTCTATCAATTTCATGTTGAAGTTATTTTAAAGAATATTTTTCCTTCTCAAGGTCAATGTCCTTCAACCTTTCCCTTACCGCCTTTTCTTTATATTCATATATGAAAGTTTTAAATTTAGGATTCTAGACAAAGGCATCATTTGCAATGAACTCTTGACTGGATTGATTCCTCACACCATTACATAGCTCATCAGAAGCTTCAAAGTTTACTGCACTCCTTTGAGAAATTTCTAAGAGACATTCTAGTTTCTCTCATCAATATTGCAATGTCTCTTTGATATTTACTTCTCAGTTTTCTCCTTGATGGTTTTATTTTCTGTCGATGAGACTGGTGGATTTCTCTTATCGACAAGCTTATGTCTCCTCGACATTTCTTCATCTCTTCCCTCAGTGGCAATGGTTGTTGATGATTTCTACATGAATTTTCTATGTCGGGGAGACCCATGGTCACCTCTCTCCGATGTCCCTTGGTCTCATCAATAACTCTTGCGAGACTATCAAGGAGGCTTTGGATAATATCTTCTCGATATCTTTATGTCTTGACATATTGTTCTTAGGATGTCAATGAGACCTCATCCAATGTTTGTTTGATATTTATGTGTCTCACTAATACTTTTTTGCTTGAGTGTCAAAGAGACTATGGTGAAACTCTCGCCGATATGGCATTGTCTTGGCAACATGTTATGAACTACTAGAACATTTCAAGTAGGGGCTTCAAGTGCTTTAATGTAATGATCAAAGGCCTTAATTTGGTACTTTATATTAATGTGAATTATTATGAAATGGAGATGGACTATATGGTGGATGTGGGAGGATGAGTAAAAATGGAGATGTTCAGGACAACGAATGTGATTTTTTTTGCTCCTATAGGGAGATAGGGTAGGTCACCTTCGACATTATGCCCCCCCATTATTGTATTTAACATAGGTGTAATACAACAAATCCATCCTCGAAGGAAGCAGATCGACCAAGGTAGGCCAAAAATGATCTAGCGAGCAACCCCCAGGTGACACCAGATTTTAATATCCAGTGTCATGCACAATGTGCATCGAGCCCTAATGAGAAAAATTCAAACACTTATGAATTACTAAAGTGACTGTGCTCATGGAAACCAACCATGGGATGCCCAGTTTCACCTCTAAATAAGTATAACTTCAGGATGATATCAAAAGGAGAATTTATAGTCTTGGGTCCTACCAGGATTGAGAGAGTGATGGAATCGATTGGAGGGACCAAGAGTCCATTGTGTCTACATATTGTGTTCTTTGATTCATTATACTCATCCTTGTGTAGGAAATTTATGAATAGAATCTCATCTGTTATAGCATTCACATGGCACATAGGATCAACTACAACACCAATCACGATGTTCTTTTTGATACGAGTGGGAATGTACAGAGGAGAAGGCTCTCTATTCATGTTCATAGGTAGGTCCTGTGATGTAAAATCTATAGCAGGTGATCCATTCATAGGCTAAGTAGAAGGAATAGGGAGATGCATAAAAGAAGCCATGTTTACATACCTAGAAAGGACTTCCTCAAGATACCCCAAAGGTTTAGCAATCAAATAGTGACCTATCTAGATTTCACTTCATAATGTCTAGAGATCCTTCTAACTACACTGCTAGGGGTCATAGGTTGGGTTGCAAGGCTATGCACCTTGCAACTCACAAGATTCCAACACACCTAGAATACATGAGAAGCTTCCTTCAACACTACAAAAATGAAACCAAAATAGTTCATTTTGGGCTCACCAAAATGTAGAGGGGGACCAACTACTCTGAAACCTTGGGTCATGAGAGGGTCCTAAGCAACAAGCTGACCTGATCTACCTCAAGATTTTCTAAATGATTGGAAATTTTAAATGATTTAGGTTGAAATGGAAAAGTAATCTCCCTGCTACTATCCTTCTGCTAACTTGAATGTTTCCTAGGAGGTCAAACAAGCTAATTCCCAAATTTCAATTTGTGACTTAGACAGCTCAATTCCTGAGGATGGCATCATACAACATTGAATCTAGTGGAATATTCTAACATCTTAGTGGGGCGTTGACATCCGTATGAATAGAGAGTGTGAGGAACAAAGAAAAACACTAGGGTATAAGCTAACAAATTGATTAATAGAGTTTTATGCTATGACAAAAGAAAAAAGGTGCAAAAGCAATAATACAACAAGAAGAATACTACTATAACACTAAACTAGAATTAATGAAAGGAGGGCGATAGAGATAGACCTTTGAATATACAAGTTGAGATCTTCACTAGCTTCACTTGATAAATATCCTACACACACAAGAATGAGAAAATGTTGTGGTTTTGTATAGAGGACTACCTCAGTCAGTCCCCTGCTTTGGTGTTTCCACTTCCATAGATAGCAAGATAGCAATGACTATATATAAATATGATAAAGAGAGTATAGAAATGGAAATACCAAGAAATAAACAAACAATAATATGCTACAATACAAACAGGATGATGCAAAGGTGAATGAAAATGAAGGATATCACCTTCTCAACCACATGCTCTAAAGGAAAATAGAGGAAGGAGCGATCTTCCAAGCTCTCCAAATCCAACGTTGTCACAACAACGAAGAGGAGGAGCCAACAAAATAGTAGCTTCTAGCTACAATGGAGGTGGTGATGCAACTTGAAGGAGCTGAAAGTGAGTGTGTAGAGTAAATTTAATCAAGAAGTTGTCAAGAAGCCTGAATGAATAGAAGAATAACCAATTTTAAAGTAAGAAAAAAAATCCCATTTGAAGTCGGTCAAGGGAGCAACAAATGTTACACTTTGCATCCAATGGAGGAGTGTAATGCCTCTATGGATTCCATGTGCAAGAATCTTGTTAGGACGAAAGCGCATCATGCAGAAATCCACGCACTGCACTAGTGTCTGAAGCAAAAATTCCTGCACCATCACACAAATGAGTTTCCAAGTGGACAGGGAAAGGTGACAAGTGTAGGGATTGTATCATCGGATTTAATTATGTAGGGTAGAGGGTAATGTAAATTTGGAATTTACCTAGGGGTGAAAATTCATGCCATTACAGTTTCATCCTTTTAAAGCAAAGTGCATATATATCACTTCAACTAAATACCCTATTTAGGCACCTACTTTCCATCTTTTCATTATTTAATTCATGTATTTTCTATTTAGTAGCCTACTTCCATCTTATCACTATCTATTTATATATTTATTTATTAAAATCTTGATTTCCTAACTATAGACATACAACACATTCCCGCTCATTGTAAATATGCATGTCTCCCTTAAGATACATGAACCTAGCTTTTTAATGTGCTTGTATCTTTCCATATGTGCCTACCTATATCCACATAATTTATTTCATCCTAGGATCTTATTTCTATCTTCTCCATTTTCCTTTTTTTCTTAAATTTCTACTTATTCATGTAGGCACCTCCTTGAACTTCCACATCGTTTATTTCATTTAAGTTCTTATGTTTTCATGAGGCATTCACCTTTCACTATATATTGTCTATTTTCAAAACTAAAAATAAAAATAAAAAATCTTTGCATGGTATATTATTTTCTTATAAAAAGTAACTTCCTCTTATAGCTTTTATTAATGCCCAATACTTTTTTTAATATTTTTAATACTAGAGGCCTAAATTTCAAAGGCCATATTTTTTTATTTGAGAGGTTATTGGAGCTCTTTATTTTTCAAATTATAGAGAGATGACAAAGATCTACACACATGAATCATAAAAGTCATACCAAACAACTCCAAATTTTTTCTTTTCTAAAAATGGAGTTTAGAACTCAAAAATTAAGTTTTTTTATTTCAGTCTAAAAACTACATTATCATATAATCAATATTTTGAATAAGGTTGAGACACCTTTCCTAACAACACATAGACAACGTTCAAACTAATACTATAATAAAAAAAATATTTTTAAAATGATTAGAAAAAATGATGATGAAAAAACTATAATAAATTAGTTTCTTGATCAATTGATCAACTAAATCAAACTTCAAATATTACATACAAACACATTTAAAAATATTAACACAATGAATATATTAAATTAAATATTATACTCGTAATAATTTGAACTTGTAATTTAGATATATACTTACCATTGAATTATAGTCTACTTCAATCTGTAAAAATAAACATTACCATACCAATACGTATCTAATCCAATTATTTCCATCCAGTTCTAAATCACTATTCAAAAATTTAGGAAAAAAAAGAATTCTATTCATAACCCACCTGTCTAAGGTGACTCGGTTTGTGCTCATCTTTGTCAATGACAGACCAACTTTTGATAGGATATGGTTTTCAACATTTTACTAGAAACATTCGTAAGCAACTTCATAATATTTAAATGATAAACCAAATTTTGCATATCACTGTCATCGAGAATCTAAAAGCTTTCAAACAATTGAAGAAAAACGGGATGACCGTTACCTAAGCTCAAGTGTTTTTTAAACGTTACTACATTGATGGCCTCCGTTAAGACACACATTTTAAACGTTATTGTTCAGGAATACTTGTTGCGTAGAATTTCTGTTTACAGCACCAGTTCTCAGTGCGAGGATTTCTTGTCTGTGGAATTAAATTACTCCCTTTTTTCTTCTCTTTTCTTATCGTGATCTGTCGTGTTTACTTGCTATTCAACGTTCATCTAGATTGGACTCTAAGCACTTTATTTGCCAGTCATTGTGAGCAGATTGTATTCATTTCAAATAGAACATTCGGTGACTTTTGTTGTAAGATTTCGTTTCTTTCCTCGATACCAATTTGAATTTGGCCTTGAATTCAAGGTATTAATCATGACATGCACAAGATAAGTTAATCCAAACCGATTCATATTAGATATGCCTAGTTTCGGTTAAATTTCAGTTTTGAATTATAAAAATTATAATCATGAAGGTTTAAAGCTTAAGTGATACGGTAAATTCACATTTTGTACTATAGAGATTGTGACAAACATTGAAATATAATTTTATAAAAGTTTCAAGAAAGACATTAGTACACCATATATTTTCAATTTAAAATTTGCTTTGAATCATTCATTTAAACCTATTTTATTTTTTAATGTGATTAATAATATCATATTTTTAATGGTTACCTTTCTAGAAACTAACTATAAATGTTTCCCTCTCCATTTTAAAGGTTATTGTTAAACTAGAAAATTTAACAAACAATTCATACTCTCTCCATTTGTAAGTGATAAATGAGACTCTATTACATGGCAAGGAACCAAACTAGAGATCTAAGGAATAAGGTTTTGAAGCCCCTAGAGCCATCATAACCATATACTATTTATTATTTCCTTCACTACAAATTCATTTTCTCGTCCAATCTTTTATTCCCCTCTGATTGATTTTGAATCTGATGAACTATTGAAAAACAAAGACTAAATGTATAATTTTGAATTAATCTAATAAATCTTGTGTTAAGAGTAATACATTGTACTCCATATTCTGGTCACTGAAGAGTAACGAAATTGTTAGCAGATGTGAAAGGAGAGAAACATTCGTAAGCAAAATCATAATATTTAAACGAGAAACCAAATTTTGCATGCTACTGTCATCGAGAATTTAAAAGCTTTCAGAGATTTGAAGAAAATCAGGATGAGCATCACCTAAAGCTCAAGTGTTATTTTAAACGTTACTACATTGATGGCCTCATTATTATTTGGTAGGCTAGGCGTAGGAATTGAAATAAATTTTATCAGACAGAACCTTTAATGGCTGAGCTATAATTGGTTTGCTCGTCGTAGTACTTGGACCACAACATAACTCCTCCATATTTGGAGGATGTCTTGATCTGAGGCAGCACGTTGGAGATGAGTGTATCTGCAGGAATGAAGCCACTGCCAGCAGCTTCAGAGGAAGCGGGAAGGCCCAGGAAGAAGCCCTGTGCTTGAACGGTAGTAACAGACGTGGTCCACTGGTTCCACGAATTCACCAGATTAGAAGCATCCCCATCAGCATACTGGCAGGCGGCGTTGTAAAATTGGATCCAAACGTAGTCGAACAGACCCGTCTGTAGGGCCGTTCCAAGCGAGGCGTCGGGATAGGGGCAATCAATTTTATGACATAGGATCAATCTCACGCCACATGGATTTGATCACTAGTGTAGGATATTGAGCTAGGAAAAATGTAGAATTTTGGGATCTTATTCACTTCTATACTTGCTCCTTACAAACATGTAAGGACTTGTAATATTTATAAGGTATAATACCTTAAGGAGATTGTTCAATTATTACTGTCACACTTATCTCGATCAATCCCATTGAATGAATGAGTTTTTCACCTTAGGAAATTGTTGGTAAATGAGAAAGAATGCAAGTGATCTAGATGTAAATTTTAAAGTGATCTAGATATTCCAAGCAACACTATTTGCAAATGCTTAGTTTATTCAAAATATCTTATGATAATCCTTAATGTACAAATGAATTTCTTTATATACAAAGAAATATTGAATCATCAAAAAATGTGTACTAATTTAGCTCCCAATGTCCAAGAGGAAATGTTAGAAATGAGGATCTTAGTATTCTAATAGTTGTATATAAAATATACAATAAATAAAATGAGAATTATAAAAGCACAGATTTGACACATTACACAAGATATAAACAAGAAAACATTTTTATTATGAAAGAATAATTTTATTAAAACACATAAAAAGAATAGTCTACTGGAAAATAGATTGAACTTGGGGACACTCTTTTACATACTTCCACATGACCAATAATACCTTATGTGCATAGTGATATCATTCATTATAAATCTCCAAAATAACCTACTCTCAAATGAGAGAGAACCTCCTTAAATATATGAGAGAGGGTGGAAAAATACCTTAAGGAATATTAGTGACACCTATTTGAAGCAACCATTCCTAAATAATTAGTGATTTAATAGCTATTAGATTATTAATTATTAAATCGTATATGCTTTATAACATGAATTTTTATAACATTATATTAGAACAATATATAAATTTTATAAGGGTATGACTACTAATAACATTATTCTCTAACAAGAAGGGGTACACTATAGCTCCTAGTCCTTATTACATTTCTAATGGTTGTTTTATTTGAAATTCACTATACAAATATCACCCTCTATTTTAAAGGTCACCATTTAAATATAAAAAATCTAGTAAGCAATCCATACACTTTCCATTTATAAGTGATAAATGAGACTCCATTAAAAATCAAGGAAATAAGAAAAAAATCTAAGGGCTAAGGTTTTTGAAGCCCCTAGATCAACCACACCAATGAATTATTTATTATTTCCTTCACTTCAAATTCACTCTCTCATCCTATTCTTTTCTATCCTCTATCAGAAATTGTATACATGATTTTATCCTCTAATCTTTTAATCCATAAATTTATTGAAGCATAGATTTTTGGGTAGGGCTTATAGGCTACTCTTGCACTCTTAGGATGTTTCACCTAAAAGGAGAGAGATAAACCCCACACAAAAGATCTAGATAGGCTCACTCAAACTAGGATATGTATGATGGAGTTAAGACTAAATGAAATGATCTAAATGTAATTAGATGATGAAATTGATTGATTATGAATGCAAAACCTAAGAAACAAGTGATGTTTAAAAACACATTGTGTTATGCAAAAATGCACTAGAAATGAATGCAAAACTTAACAAAAATGAACCGAACTGAAAGTGTGTACCTCGAATGTGGATGAAGACTGGAAATGACATTTGAAATGCTATTGATGCTAATTTTCAGGCTTGGTGGGATTCATTCACCATTTTGGGTGAATTAATCCAAGTTCTAGAAAACTAAACCGGGACCTGGTTTTAACAAAAGGGTATCTAAAAATGCAAAAAACTCAAAATTGACCTTGAAGTGGGACTCATTCACCACTCATGGTGAATGATTCCACTTTTGATTCTAAATGTTCAAAAGTGGATTCTAGAGCTTTTGGTCTACACTTTAGCTTTCTACAGGTGTCTGCTTCCGAAACTCTAATTTGTGGGTCTAAAAGCGACTTTTTGTTGATATTTTAACTTGAAAAATGAAGAGAAGACTTGATCAACCTTGAAACTCAATTTTAAATGATTTACAAGCTTCCAAGAGACACAAATCTATAAAAACGCATGACAAGAAGAAGAGATGTTGAATGTTAGGGCATGAGGGTTTGCCTTGGTCAAACCCTTTTTAGATAATTAAACCAAAATGATGAAAGAATGGAATGAAACATGAAATAATGGATTTTATTACCTTTCCATGATGTTTTATCATGAAATTATACAACAAAACATGAAGAACTTTCCCTTGAATGTCTAAAAATTGGTCTCTCAATTCCTTGAAATGATGAAACCCTAGGTTGTTTGACTTGAGATGGAAGAATCATTAATGAGTAATGAAGAATGAATATGAAAATGAGTTTAGAGACGTGATTTTATAGGCAATCCACCTTATATATCCCAAAAATTGGATCCCTAAGGTTGACATGAAAGAATATTAAACTTGAATTTCACTTTTTTCCCACTCAAAGGTCAAAATTGAGCCAAATGGGACTCATTCGCCATCCATGGTGAATGGATCCCACTGGGGCCATTTTAATAGCTAGGGTGCCAAGAGATAAGGAAATAAGGTTTATATTGCATCTTTGTCAGTTATTTGATCAATTTAGGCCTTGAGTTGCAAAATATGGGTTAATAGGAGCCTATTAGTGATGATGTAAGGAGTAATTAGGTCTTGGGACATAGAATTCAATGTGATAGTGTGATTAACTACATTTTACAAAACTAAAATAAGGTCCACATAGCCTAGGAAGGTGCAAAAATCAATGTGAATGTGCAAGACATATTACAACACTATTTTAATGTCAAGTTTAATTCAAAAGCCTTATAGATTGATTTGAAGATGCAATTAAATACATTTTATAGTGTTGAATTAGGGAGAAATGGGTTCATTAAGTCTAGAAAAGTGTAAAATTCCTTAACAAGACATCATTAAAAGCATGTTGTTCAATTTGCAAGGGTCCAAGACCTAGTGTGGCTGCATAAAATGCCTCACAACACTAGATTAAGACCTCATTAAGTCCATTTTATCATGAATTAATCCCATTTCAAGAAAGAGGTACTCTTTTCTATGGTGCACTTACATGACAAGATCAAATCCATTTCCATCTCTATGATTCCCCTTTTTTAATTTTTATTTCCCTATTTTCCCTTTATTATTAAACACACCACACTTGCATAGTTCATCCCCTAGTATTTATGCATGTGATCAATAATTCTTTTGTACACCACATGTTGATCACCATTAGGTTTCTAAACAATCATTTATTTCTATAGTGTTATTTTTGAGTTAGAATATACTACCAAGGATTCTAACAAAGGATGTAGCCTTAATAGCACACCCCTTTCCCCATTTTCCTAAAATTTAACTTAAGATATCACAAACATAGAGCATAAATATAAAATTTTATAACCATGACTAAGCATAGACTTATCACTAGTAGCTCTCCACAAATTTGAACAAGACATAGTTTTTAGACTCTAGTGGCCACCTTTATCATACAACTATGCTCATCTCTTCAATACAACAATGGCTAAGTAAAAAAAAAATTGCTTAGCATAAAATTACACTAAATTATTGTTTACCTTGTCTATTTTTAGCATGAGATCAGTTTTTTTATAAGAGCATCAACTCTATTTTTTCATATACATTTTGTAACTTAGTTCATTTAGAAAAAAATTCCCAAATCTTGTAATTACTATTTAAATTAGATTGTAATAGTTTCATCTTCATATTTTCTATTGTAATATAATTTATAATTAATTTGTTATAAATGGAAATCTAACTTAAAAATCTTATAAGATAGTGGGTGGGATTATTTTTAAATATTTCACATGCATAACAAAGTAAGGAATATTCCCTTATTATATTAAATATAAAGAATAAAATAATATTTTTTTGTGTTAATAAATCCATATGGGTCCAAAATAAAAATTAATATATTCTGAGAGAAAAGGTTGATCCCTTTTCATTAATACAACATGAATGAATTACAAAAAATCCATCTCCAATTCCACATATATCAAGCACTTTCCAATAGAGTGGCATCAAAATATTGTGTTAAAATTTGAATAACTAAAAGTATTTAAAAACCAAACAATTAAGATGATGACAATATATTACACAGTGATCCATCTTACATCAACATATTGTTTGATATTTAGGCATTCATTGCTCTTCCAATATATTTATACGTAATACATTATTTTGGTTGTGTCTCCCACTTTATGGACATATCTTATATGACAATTTCCTCTATTATAATATATATATGATATATTTAGAAGATGGTCCACAAAATTCTAATGATCATGAATATATTTAGTATCTTATCCTAATAATATGGCACTAACATCTTGATATTATCTTTTTATGATTTTATATTCCAATATATTCCATAGTGTTCTACTTAACATAATAAATGACATGAATACTAACATGATCTTCTATTCTAATTACATGGTCATCTAAGCCTACTAAGCTTATACATTATTAATATATTAAGTGTTGATGTATTATGATACCAAATTCATAGTAATTATATATATTTTATAAAAAAAATAATATGTTGAAATATATCACTCCAATATTTTTTTGAGATGCTTCTTATAATCACATAATTACCTCTAACATTCTAATGACACATATTACTAGTACCTATTTATTAAATGATTAATGAATCATCTATGGCTATTATAATTCCCTTCACACTTACATAATTTTTTCATGTTTATGCTCATCATACATATAACTATTCTCACATGACTATTAGGTTTATGATTTTTCATTATGATGCCTCACTTTTATTTTATCTTCTAGGATTCCTAGAGGATATTATATGAAAGATCATGAGGCATAACATTGACTAGAGTTTGTAAGGTAACCTTTCCAATTTTAATATTTAATGTTATGACTCCAAGCGATTTTTTTCCTATATTATCAAATCCCTAGATATAAAAAGAATCAGGTTTAATGCCACTTTTATCCATGTCAATATTTTCCAAAAGGCTCATACTACACACATTCAAGGCCAAACCCTTGTCAACAAGAGTTCTCTTTATTCCAATTCGATTAACATAAATTATGACATTGAAATTGAAACAAATGATTTTTGGGACATAATTGCTTTCTAACACTTCTAGGGTTTTTCACCTAAAAGGCAAAAGACGGGTTCAAAAATGCTTATGTTTACATTCAAAAGATGGATGGGATATTGATGTGAAATGTGTGTGGATTAGTTTGAATGATAAAAAATTCAAATAAGTGAATGTAAACTAATATAATGAAAGATGTTGGGAAACACGGTGTTGATTGCAAATATGAACTATAAACCTAAACAAATGAAAACAAAATTGATGAAACTAAATAGAGTGCACCTAGAGGTAGATTAATATTGCTAGAAGGTTCTAGAATGTTCTGGAAGTCACTATTAATGGCCACTAGTACTAATTCACCATGCATGGAAAACCAATCCTACTTCTGATGAAAAGTCCAGGAAACAAGTTTTTGATTGTCGGGACCTAAATTATGACAAAATCACTTTTTAGGCCTACAGATGGGACTCATTCGCCATGGGATGTGAATTATTCCTCCTAAAAGAATAAAAAAATTTAGGAGTAAGTTTTGTGGAGCTAGATCTGCACTTATGCTTCCTATAGGTGTCTACTTATGATATTGTCAGATCCAAGTCTGAAAGTGACTTTTTGTTGATTCTTTGAATTATTGAATGAAAAGAGGACTTTACCAACCTTGAAACTTGATATTCAATGATTTCCAAAATTCCAAAGAACCTAAATTCACAAACATAGAAGAAGAGAAAGAGAAATATTGATTGATAAGGCATGGGGGTTTGCCTTGATCAAACCCTGTTTAGGTAACTAAACCAAAATGATGAAAGAAAGGAATAAAACATGCAATAATGGAATGGATTACCTTGCCATTATTATAGATCCTGAAAGTATACAACATAACATGATGAATCTTCCCTTGAATGTCTTAGGAAACTAAATTAATGTCTTGCAATGTGAAAGCCCTAACTTGAGATAAATGATAGATGATTGAGAGATGAGGAGATTATGAAAGGTAAGAAATTAGAAGATGTGAAAATGAGCTGAAAATCACATATTTATACACAACTATGACTTAGTTACTCGTTCATACCTCGTCACAGGTCGAAAACAAGTGATTTTAAATAAAATCCCGAAAGGAAATCTAAAATATTTTGAATTTGGGGCCAAGGGGGACTCATTCCCAACCCATGGTGAATGGGTCCCACCTAGGACCTAAAAATGTGTGTCAGAAAATATGTTGTATTTAATGTTGTTTGTCAGGACAATACTTAAAAATACACTTAATTAAGCATATGAGAGCATAAATGGGCCAACTAAAGCATTAAAAATGGATAAATAGTGAAGATGTGCCTAGAAAAGCATGAAAGCTTGTTACAATAATTTACAACACCTCAAGATAGGACTTGATTAATGATGAGGTGATTTTGGGGTGAATTGTAAGTAATAGAGTCTAGAAGAATGTAGAAATGTCTTACAAAACTTCACAACACCTTCACAAGACATCATTAAAAGAATTTTATTTAGTTTGGAAGGGTCCATGACCTAGTGTGGATGCATGAAATTCCTCACAACACTAGATTAAGGCCTCATTAAGTCTGATTAATCATGAATTAATCTGATGTCAAGCAAGGGGTCCTTTTTTCCTATGGCACATTTTGCCCCTACTTTAGTGAGAGGATGAAATTACTTCAAACTCACACTAAAGTATAGATTCAAGAGAAATATACATGTAGGTCAAGCCCCCAAGATAGAAAATCATCCAAAGGCAAGATGGGAAGAAAGATGAGCTAAAAAATGTGTACTCACTTTGAGGCCATAGAACTTCGGTCATCTGTTGGGTGAGAAGCCCCAACATAATCACTCTGGGGCCATAGAACTAGTTGTTCGTAGGGTGAGAAATCCCAAAAAGGTAAGATACATATGCTAGTTGGTATGCACTCACAAAACACAAAAGTGGCTATGGGGAAAAGTCATGCTGCTAGGTGGGCTTCCCGCTCAACCATATCAAAGTTATATCCATTGATAACTTTAACAAGATGCCACAAAAGAAAATGAAATGATTTTGATACTTATAGACATTGTTAATGTAAAATAATGTAAATATTATTTAAAGGGATTTTCCTTAATTCATGCAAGGTCTCATCTTAGGTAACATCATGCTCAATGTCTCCAAGAGAGGACAAGTAAAAGATCTCATCCTGGAAAATATTGTACCTAATCCTTCCAAGAGAGGGAATCACAAGAAAAATAACATCACACAATGAAATGTGAGTGGTGATGTATTCCCCAACTTTAAAGTAGTTGTGAGCACCTATACTATGAGCATTTCTTTAAAGTAGAAGAGAAGGAAGAAGATGTGAGAGCTTACTCAAAAAGCCCTATGCCAAGTCATATGTTTCTGATAAGCTAAGTCATGAAAAGGGGGAAGTATGTCATAGGTAAACCAACTTAAGGCATGTCGTCCACATCCCAAGCTTTCTCTTATGTATTCATGAAAAGTTAATGATGAGTCAAAAGAGGAAACCACAAGTGACATACAAGGACAAGACTATCAAACCCCTTGCCCCCACTTAGTGTAGGACAAAGGTGAACTAAAAAAATGCATACGAGATTGAAAATTGATAGAAATTAGAGGAATGAGGTGTCCCCACATAGGGAAGCATACCAAACTCCTAAAATTTTTGTATTTTATGACTCAAGGAATTACATTCATTAGTGGAATGACCATGAACTCTATGACATGCACAAAATAAAGTCTTGGAATAGCATTACTTTCAAGTTCTTGGAGGGAGGGTGATGAAGTTATCATGGATAAGTTTGACAAGATACATTCTTGATCAAGAGGAAAAGATGGTTGGGTGATTGGGGTGAAAAATAAATCATACATAGTTGTCATACCTATGCAAGATTCTATAGATTGTGAGATTTTGTCTTTTTCATTATAGGAGGATACAAAATCTAACAAATTCAAATCATGAGAATTTTGTGAGATGATAGTTTGAATGTTGTGGGAGGGATTATATTCATGGAAATTAGGTGTGAAGGATGAGTTAGGGGTATGATGTTTGAGACTAAATGAAGGTGTATAAAGGATGAGAGGATTATGAGGATTTCCTATGGAAATGTATGTGGTTTGTTGATCAAAGTGGATTGAATGAACACTGGTGCATTCATATCCTCAGTAGGTTTGTTTGATTTATTTCCAAGTGTGAGAAATCAAGAACCACTTGTTTTCCTCAGTCTAAGGCCATTATATTCTCCCTAGGAGGAGAATTGTTAGGAGAATAACAAGCCACATGTGCTTTACAAGTAAGGCTTGGTTCTTCCACAATAACTCCATTTCCAATAGGGGAATGATCAATGATGGGATTATGAGGAGGGGAATGATGAATTTCCATAGGCTCATTCTCTTGTCCCATGTTATTTACCATACAAGGAGAGCTTGTAATATGTTCATCCAAGTTTGAAGTTTCTAAAGTAGCTTCATCACAAGTGGAGGAGGTATCAAGATAAGAACCACTATGGTTGTCAAATAGATCTTCCCGTAGGATAGGGACATTACGCAAGGGAAGGTTGAGGGTGGCATGATTATGAATAGGGGTGTCTTCTAATATCAACCTATTCTTGTGACATTGAGTGGGGATATTAGGAGATGAACAAGATTGATTTTCATGACCATGAAGACTTGGTAAGGTGATGGTGAGGAATGTGTCTAGAATCGAATGTTCTTGTTGTGCAAGGTTGTCCAAAGGGGAATAAGGAGATGGATAATCAAGGCTTTCTAGGCTTGTGAATTCTTGCATCAAAATACCTTCTTCACTAATAGGGGAGGTATCGAAAGAACAAGTATGTGTGTTATGATTTTCTACATTCCCATTCTCACTAATTAGTAATGTAATATTACTAATTGTAGGAATGTATTGTTTCTACAATTTGAAAATGAAATGTTGTAATTGAAATAAGAGAAATTTAAATAATGCATGAAATGAGCTAATTCAAGCAAGATTTAATGAAATGCATGCTACAAAAATGCAACTAACTGATCTATACAAGTAAGGCACCAAACAGAAGCCTAAAAATAGGTTTTTGACAACCAAGAGCTAAATTCTGAAAAAAAATCACTTTTCAAGCATACAAATGAGACTCATTCACCATGGGTTGAAAATTATTCCCCCTACAGTAATCATAAAATTCAAGAGGAAGTTCTTTGGAGTGAGATCTACACTTCTGCTTCTTATAAGTGTTTGCTTCTGAAATTGTCAGATTGGGGTCTGAAAGTGACTTTTTTATTATTCTTTGACTTGTTGAATGAAAAGAGGACTTTAACAACCTTGAAACTTGATCTTCAATTATTTCCAAGCTTCCAAAGGACCTAAATCTACAAACACACAAGAAGAGAAAGAGAAATGTTGATTGTTAAGGCACGAGGTTTGCCTTGGTCAAACCCCATTTAGGTAATTAAACCAAAATGATGAAAGAAAGGAATGAAACATGCAATAATGGAATGGATTTCCTTGCCATGATGATAGATATTGAAAGTATACAACATAACATGAAGAATCTTTCCTTGAATTTCTTACGAAGCTAAATTAATTTCTTGCAATGCTAAAGCCCTAACTTGAGATAAATGATAGATTATAGAGAGATGAGGAGATTATGAAAGATAAGAAATTATAAGATGTGAAAATGAGGTAAAAATAACATATTTATACACACTTGTGCCTTAGTTACCCATTCAGACCTCATCACAGATGGGTATGTGCAGGATCATGGTATGCCAAACAAGCCCTTAAGTGGCAATGAAAATTCAGAACAATTAGAGTTAGGCAACTTGATGTAAAAATTTGAATAAGTTATCTATATTATTTCAAAAACATGTAAGAATAGATTTTGTGGGAAATTGAATGTAGTTTCTAAACTACTAGGTTTATTTTTTTAAAAACAAAATCTATTTGGTGAAAATTTAAAATTTCAATGCAGTATTACTTAAATTTCAGGAAAAATTCAGAAGTAGGTGTTTGTCTGACCACCCTAACCATAATAAAATGATAATATTTTTTTATGAGATTTTAGATGTAAATAGAGGACTCATGTCCGGATGTGACGCATATTTTT